>JAPPVO010007992.1:0-62420 GCA_030407325.1 Camellia japonica
CGCACTGTTTTGCGCAGTTTACACTCGCGCTATTTTGCGCGTTGCACTCTTTTGTGCAATTTATCACTAGCGCTATTTTGCGCGTCGCACTGTTTTGAGCAGTTTACAATCGGGCTATTTTGCGCGTCGCACTGTTTTGCGCAGTTTACACTCGCGCTATTTTGCGCCTCGCACTGTTTTGCGCAGTTTACAATCGGGCTATTTTGCGCGTCGCAATGTTTTGCGCAGTTTACACTCGCGCTATTTTGCGCCTCGCACTGTTTTGCGCTGTTTACTCTCACGCTATTTTGCGCGTCACACTATTTTGCGCAGTTTACACTCGCGCTATTTTGTGCGTCGCACTGTTTTGTGTAGTTTATCACTCGCGCTATTTTGCGCCTCGCAATGTTTTGTGCAGTTTACACTCGTGCTATTTTGCGCATCGCACTCTTTTGTGCAATTTACACTCGCGCTACTTTGCGCGTCGCACTGTTTTGCGCAGTTTACACTCGCGCTATTTTGCGCCTCGCACTGTTTTGCGCTGTTTACACTCGCGCTATTTTGCGCGTCCCACTATTTTGTGCAGTTTATCACTCGCGCTATTTTGCGCCTCGTACTGTTTTGTGCAGGTTATCACTCGCGCTATGTTGCGCATCGCACTCTTTTGTGCACTTTATCACTCGCGCTATTTTGAGCGTCGCACTGTTTTGCGCAGTTTACAATCGTGCCATTTTGCGGGTTGCACTGTTTTGCGCAGTTTACACTTGCGCTATTTTGCGCGTCGCATTGTTTTGCTTAGTTTCCAATCGCACTATTTTGCGCGTCGCTCTGTTTTGCGCAGTTTACACTCGCGCTATTTTGCGCGTCGCACTGTTTTGTGCAGTTTATCAGTCGCGCTATTTTGTGCCTCATACTGTTTTGTGCAGTTTATCACTCGCGCTATGTTGCGCATCGCACTCTTCTGTGCTCTTTATAACTCGCGCTATTTTGCGCGTCGCACTGTTTTACGCAGTTTACGCTCGCGCTGTTTTGCACATCGCACTGTTTTGCGCAGTTTACACTCGTACTGTTGCGCAGTTTACACTCGCGTTATTTTGCGCCTCGCACTGTTTTTTGCAGTTTATCACTCGCGCAATTTCGCGCCTCGCAATGTTTTGTGCAGTTTACACTCGCACTATTTTGCGCATCGCACTCTTCTGTGCACTTTATCACTCGCGTTATTTTGCGCGTCGCACTGTTTTGCGCAGTTTACACTCGCGCTATTTTACGCGTCGCACTGTTCTGGGCAGTTTACACTCGCGCTATTTTGCGCGTCGCACTGTTTTGCGCAGTTTACACTCGCGCTATTTTGCGCGTCGCTCTGTTTTGCGCAGTTTACACTCGCGCTATTTTGCGCGTCGCACTGTTTTGTGCAGTTTATCAGTCGCGCTATTTTGTGCCTCACACTGTTTTGTGCAGTTTATCACTCGCGCTATGTTGCGCATCGCACTCTTCTGTGCACTTTATAACTCGCGCTATTTTGCGCGTCGCACTGTTTTACGTAGTTTACGCTCGCGCTGTTTTGCACATCGCACTGTTTTGCGCAGTTTACACTCGTACTGTTTTGCGCAGTTTACACTCGCGCTATTTTGCGCCTCGCACTGTTTTTTGCAGTTTATCACTCGCGCAATTTCGCGCCTCGCAATGTTTTGTGCAGTTTACACTCGCACTATTTTGCGCATCGCACTCTTCTGTGCACTTTATCACTTGCGCTATTTTGCGCGTCGCACTGTTTTGCGCAGTTTACACTCGCGCTATTTTACGCGTCGCACTGTTTTGGGCAGTTTACACTCGCGCTATTTTGCGCGTCGCACTGTTTTGCGCAGTTTACACTCGCGCTATTTTGCGCGTCGCACTGTTTTGCACAGTTTACACTCGCGTTATTTTGCGCCTCGCACTGTTTTGCGCTGTTTTTACTCGCGCTATTTTGCGCGTCGCACTGTTTTGCGCAGTTTACACTCGCGCTATTTTGCGCATCGCACTCTTTTGTGCAATTTATCACTCGCACTATTTTACGTGTCGCACTATTTTGAGCAGGTTACACTCGCGCTATTTTGCGCCTCGCACTGTTTTGTGCTGTTTACACTCACATTATTTTGCGCGTCGCACTGTTTTGCGCAATTTACACTCGCGCTATTTTGTGCCACGCACTGTTTTGCGCTGTTTACACTCGCGCTATTTTGCGCGTCGCACTGTTTTGCGCAGTTTACAATCGCGCATTTTTGCGCGTCCCACTGATTTGTGCAGTTTATCACTCGCGCTATTTTGCGCCTCGTACTGTTTTGTGCAGTTTATCACTCGCGCTATGTTCCGCATCGCACTCTTTTGTGCACTTTATCACTCGCGCTATGTTGCGCATCGCACTCTTCCGTGCATTTTAGCATTCGAGCTATTTTGCGCGTCGCACTGTTTTGCGCAGTTTACAATCGTGCTATTTTGCGCGTAGCACTGTTTTCGCAGTTCACACTCGCGCTATTTTGCGCCTCGCACTGTTTTGCGCTGTTAACACTCGCGCTATTTTGCGCGTCCCACTGTTTTGTGCAGTTTATCACTCGCGCTATTTCACGCCTCATACTGTTTTGTGCAGTTTATCACTCGCGCTATGTTGCGCATCGCACTCTTTTGTGCACTTTATCACTCGCGCTATTTTGAGCGTCGCACTGTTTTGCGCAGTTTACAATCGTGCCATTTTGCGGGTCGCACTGTTTTGCGCAGTTTACACTCGCGATATTTTGCGCGTCGCACTGTTTCGCGCAGTTTACAATCGCACTATTTTGCGCGTCGCTCTGTTTTGCGCAGTTTACACTCACGATATTTTGCGCATCGCACTGTTTTGTGCAGTTTATCAGTCGCGCTATTTGTGTCTCGTACTGTTTTGTGCAGTTTATCACTCGCGCTATGTTGCGCATCGCACTCTTCTGTGCACTTTATAATTCGAGCTATTTTGCGCGTCGCACTGTTTTACGCAGTTTACACTCGCGCTGTTTTGCGCATCGCACTGTTTTGCGCAGTTTACACTCGTACTGTTTTGCGCAGCTTACACTCGCGCTATATTGCGCCTCCCACTGTTTTGCGCAGTTTACACTCGTGCTATTTTGCGCCTCACACTGTTTTGCGCAGGTTACACTCGCGCTATTTTGCGCCTCGCACTATTTTGCGCTGTTTACACTCGCGTTATTTTGCGCGTCGCACTGTTTTGCGCAATTTACACTCGCGCTATTTTGCGCCACGCACTGTTTTGCGCTGTTTACACTCGCGCTATTTTGCGCATCCCACTGTTTTGTGCAGTTTATCACTCGCGCTATTTTGCGCCTCGTACAGTTTTGTGCAGCTTATCACTCGCGCTATGTTGCGCATCGTACTCTTTTGTGCACTTTATCACTCGCGCTATTTTGAGCGTCGCACTATTTTGCGGAGTTTACAATCGTGCTATTTTGCGGGTCGCACTATTTTGCGCAGTTTACACTTGTGCTATTTTGCGCGTCGCACTGTTTTGCGCAGTTTACACTCGCTCTATTTTGCGCGTCGCACTGTTTCGTGCAGTTTATCACTCGCGCTATTTTGCTCATCGTACTGTTTTGTGCAGTTTATCGCTCGCGCAATGTTGCGCATCGCACTCTTTTGTGCACTTTATCACTCGCGCAATTTTGCGCGTCGCACTATTTTGCGCAGTCTACAATCGCGCTATTTTGCGCAGTTTACACTCGCGCTATTTTGCGCGTAGTACTATTTTGCGCAGTTTACACTCGCGCTATTTTGCGCCTCGCACTGTTTTGCGCTGTTTACACTCGCGCTATTTTGTGCGTCGCACTGTTTTGCACAGTTTACACTCGCGCTATTTTGCGCGTCGCAATGTTTGGTGCATTTTACACTCGCGCTATTTTGCGCATCGCACTCTTTTGTGCAATTTATCACTCGCGCTATTTTGCGCGTCGCACTGTTTTGCGCAATTTACACTCGCGCTATTTTGCGCCTCGCACTGTTTTGCGCTGTTTACACTCGCGCTATTTTGCGCCTCGCACTGTTTTGTGCAGTTTATCACTCGCGCTATTTTGCGCCTCGTGATGTTTGTGCAGTTCATCACTCGCGCTATGTTGCGCATCGCACTCTTCTATGCACTTTATCACTCGCGCTATTTTGCGCGTCGCACTGTTTTGCGTAGTTTACAATCGTGTTGTTTTGCGCATCGCACTGTTTTGCGCAGTTTACATTCGCGCTATTTTGCGCGTCGCACTGTTTTGCACTGTTTACACTCGCGCTATTTTGCGCGTCGTACTGTTTTGCGCAGTTTACACTCGCGCTATTTTGCGCGTTGCACCCTTTTGTGCAATTTATCACTAGCGCTATTTTGCGCGTCGCACTGTTTTGCGCAGTTTACACTCCCGCTATTTTGCGCGTCGCTCTGTTTTGCGCAGTTTACACTCGCGCGTCGCACTGTTTTACGCCTCGTGATGTTTTGTGCAGTTTATCACTCGCGCTATGTTGCGCATCACACTCTTCTGTGCACTTTACAACTCGCGCTATTTTGTGCGTCGCACTGTTTTACGCAGTTTACGCTCGTGTTATTTTGCGCGTCGCACTGTTTTGCGCAGTTTACACTCGTACTGTTATGCGCAGTTTACACCCGCGCTATTTTGCGCCTCGTACTGTTTTGTGCAGTTTATCATTCGCGCAATTTTGTGCCTCGCAATGTTTTGTGCAGTTTACACTCGCACTATTTTGCGCATCGCACTCTTCTGTGCACTTTATCACTCGCGCTATTTTGCGCGTCGCACTGTTTTGCGCAGTTTACACTCGCGCTATTTTACGCGTCGCAATGTTTTGGGCAGTTTACACTCGCGCTATTTTGCGCGTCGCACTGTTTTGCGCAGTTTACACTCGCGCTATTTCGCGCGTCGCACTGTTTTGCACAGTTTACACTCGCGTTATTTTGCGCGTCGCACTGTTTTGCACTGTTTTTACTCGCGCTATTTTGCGCGTCGAACTGTTTTGCGCAGTTTACACTCGCGCTATTTTGCGCGTCGCAATGTTTGGGGCATTTTACACTCGCGGTATTTTGCGCATCGCACTCTTTTGTGCAATTTATCACTCGCGCTATTTTACGCATCGCACTGTTTTGCGCAGGTTACACTCGCGCTATTTTGCGCCTCGCACTGTTTTGTGCTGTTTACACTCGCGCTATTTTGCGCCTCGCACTGTTTTGCGCAATTTACACTCGCGCTATTTTGCGCCACGCACAGTTTTGCGCTGTTTACAATCGCGCATTTTTGCGCGTCCCACTGATTTGTGCAGTTTATCACTCGCGCTATTTTGCGCCTCACACTGTTTTGCGCTGTTTACACTCGCGCTATTTTGCGCGTCCCACTGTTTTGTGCAGTTTATCACTCGCGCTAGTTTGCGCCTTGTACTGTTTTGTGCAGTTTATCACTCGCGCTATGTTGCGCATCGCACTCTTTTGTGCACTTTATCACTCGCGCTATTTTGAGCGTCGCACTGTTTTGCGCAGTTTACAATCGTGCCATTTTGCGGGTCGCACTATTTTGCACAGTTTACACCCGCGCTATTTTGCGCGTCGCACTGTTTCGCGCAGTTTACAATCGCACTATTTTGCTCGTCGCTCTGTTTTGCGCAGTTTACACTCACGCTATTTTGCGCATCGCACTGTTTTGTGCAGTTTATCAGTCGCGCTATTTTGTGCCTCGTACTGTTTTGTGCAGTTTATCACTCGCGCTATGTTGCGCATCGCACTCTTCTGTGCACTTTATAACTCGCGCTATGTTGCGCGTCGCACTGTTTTACGCAGTTCACGCTCGCACTGTTTTGCGCGTCGCACTGTTTTGCGCAGTTTACACTCGTACTGTTTTGCGCAGCTTACACTCGCGCTATTTTGCGCCTCGCACTGTTTTGCGCAGTTTACACTCGCGCTATTTTGCGCGTCGCACTGTTTTGTGCAGTTTACGCTCGCGCTATTTTGCGCGTTGCACTCTTTTGTGCAATTTAATACTCGCACTATTTTTTGTAGTTTATCACTCGCGCTATGTTGCACTTCGCACTCTTTTGTGCACTTTATCACTCGCGCTATTTTGCGCGTCGCACTGTTTTGCGCAGTTTTCAATCATGCTATTTTGCGCGTCGCACTGTTTTGTGCAGTTTACAATCGCGCTATTTTGCCCGTCGCACTGTTTTACCCAGTTTACACTCGCGCTATTTTGCGCGTCGCACTGTTTCGTGCAGTTTATCACTCCCGCAATTTTGCGCCTCGCAATGTTTTGTGCAGTTTACACTCGCACTATTTTGCGCATCGCACTCTTCTGTGCACTTTATCACTTCTGCTATTTTGCGCGTCGCACTGTTTTGCGCAGTTTACACTCGCGCTATTTTGTGCGTCGCACTGATTTGGGCAGTTTACACTCGCGCTATTTTGCGCGTCGCACTGTTTTGCGCAGTTTACACTCACGCTATTTTGCGCGTCGCACTGTTTTGCGCGGTTTACACTCGTGCTATTTTGCGCCTCGCACTGTTTTGCGCTGTTTACACTCGAGCTATTTTGCGCGTCGCACTGTTTTGCGCAATTTACACTCGCGCTATTTTGCGCGTCGCAATATTTGGGGCATTTTACACTCGCGCTATTTTGCGCATCGCACTCTTTTGTGCAATTTATCACTCGCGCTATTTTACGCGTCGCACTGTTTTGCGCAGTTTACACTCGCGCTATTTTACGCCTCGCACTATTTTGCGCTGTTTACACTCGCGCTATTTTGCGCGTCGAACTGTTTTGCGCAATTTACACTCGCGCTATTTTGCGCCATGCACTGTTTTGCGTTGTTTACACTCGCGCTATTTTTCGCGTCGCACTGTTTTGCGCAGTTTACACTCGCGCTATTTTGCGCGTCGCCTTGTTTTGCGCAGTTTACACTCGCGTTATTTTGCGCCTCGCACTGTTTTGCGCTATTTTTACTCACGCTATTTTGCGCGTTGCACTGTTTTGCGCAGTTTACACTCGCGCTATTTTGCGCGTCGCAATGTTTGGGGCATTTTACACTCGCGCTATTTTGCGCATCGCACTCTTTTGTGCAATTTATCAATCGCGCTATTTTACGCGTCGCACTGTTTTGCGCAGGTTACACTCGCGCTATTTTGCGCCTCGCACTGGTTTGCGCTGTTTACACTCGCGTTATTTTGCGCGTCGCACTGTTTTGCGCAATTTACACTCGCGCTATTTTGCGCCACGCACTGTTTTGCGCTGTTTACACTCGCGCTATTTTGCGCGTCCCACTGTTTTGTGCAGTTTATCACTCGCGCTATTTTGCGCCTCGTACTGTTTTGTGCAGTATATCACTCGCGCTATGTTGCGCATTGCACTCTTTTGTGCACTTTATCACTCGCGCTATTTTGAGCGTCGCACTGTTTTGCGCAGTTTACAATCGTGCCATTTTGCGGGTCGCACTGTTTTGCGCAGTTTACACCCGCGCTATTTTACGCGTCGCACTGTTTCGCGCAGTTTACAATCGCACTATTTTGCTCGTCGCTCTGTTTTGCGCAGTTTACACTCACGCTATTTTGCGCATCGCACTGTTTTGTGTTGTTTATAAGTCGCGCTATTTTGTGCCTCGTACTGTTTTGTGCAGTTTATCACTCGCGCTATGTTGCGCATCGCACTCTTCTGTGCACTTTATAACTGGCGCTATTTTGCGCGTCGCACTGTTTTACGCAGTTTACGCTCGCGCTGTTTTGCGCGTCACACTGTTTTGCACAGTTTACACTCGTACTGTTTTGCGCAGCTTACACTCGCGCTATTTTGCACGTCGCACTATTTTGCGCAGTTTACACTCGCGCTATTTTGCGCGTCGCACTGTTTTGTGCAATTTACACTCGCGCTATTTTCCGCGTTGCACTCTTTTGTGCAATTTAATGCTCGCGCTATTTTGTGCGTCGCACTGTTTTTTGCAGTTTATCACTCGCGCTATGTTGCACTTCGCACTCTTTTGTGCACTTTATCACTCGCGCTATTTTGCGCGTCGCACTGTTTTGCGCAGTTTTCAATCATGCTATTTTGCGCGTCGCATTGTTTTGCGCAGTTTACAATCGCGCTATTTTGCCCGTCGCACTGTTTTACGCAGTTTACACTCGCGCTATTTTGCGCGTCGCACTGTTTCGTGCAGTTTACCACTCCCGCAATTTTGCGCCTCGCAATGTTTTGTGCAGTTTACACTCGCACTATTTTGCGCATCGCACTCTTCTGTGCACTTTATCACTTGCGCTATTTTGCGCGTCGCACTGTTTTGCGCAGTTTACACTCGCGTATTTTGTGCGTCGCACTGATTTGGTCAGTTTACCCTCGCGCTATTTTGCGCGTCGCACTGTTTTTGCGTAGTTTACACTCGCGCTATTTTGCGCGTCGCACTGTTTTGTGCAGTTTACACTCGTGCTATTTTGCGCCTCGCACAGTTTTGCGCTGTTTACACTCGCGCTATTTTGCGCGTCGCACTGTTTTGCGCAATTTACACTCGCGCTATTTTGCGCGTCGCAATATTTGGGGCATTTTACACTCGCGCTATTTTGCGCATCGCACTCTTTTGTGCAATTTATCACTCGCGCTATTTTACGCGTCGCACTATTTTGCGCAGTTTACACTCGCGCTATTTTACGCCTCGCACTATTTTGCGCTGTTTACACTCGCGCTATTTTGCGCGTCGAACTATTTTGCGCAATTTACACTCGCGCTATTTTGCGCCACGCACTGTTTTGCGCTGTTTACACTCGCGCTATTTTGCGCGTCGCACTGTTTTGCGCAGTTTACGATCGCGCATTTTTGCGCGTCCCACTGATTTGTGCAGTTTATCACTCGCGCTATTTTGCGCCTCGTACTGTTTTGTGCAGTTTATCACTCGCACTATGTTCCGCATCGCCCTTTTTTGTGCACTTTATTACTCGCGCTATGTTGCGCATCGCACTCTTCTGTGCATTTTAACACTCGAGCTATTTTGCGCGTCGCACTGTTTTGCGCAGTTTACAATCGTGCTATTTTACGCGTCGCACTGTTTTGCGCAGTTTCCACTCGCGCTATTTTGCGCGTCGCACTGTTTTGCTTTGTTTACACTCGCGCTATTTTGTGCGTCCCACTGTTTTGTGCAGTTTATCACTCGCGCTATTTTGCTCCTTGTACTGTTTTGTGCAGTTTATCACTCGCACTATGTTGCGCATCGCACTCTTTTGTGCACTATATCACTCGCGCTATTTTGAGCGTCGCACTATTTTGCGCAGTTTACAATCGTGCCATTTTGCGGGTCACACTGTTTTGCGCAGTTTACACTCGCGCTATTTTGCGCGTCGCACTGTTTTGTGCAGTTTATCAATCGCGCTATTTTGTGCCTCGTACTGTTTTGTGCAGTTTATCACTCGCGCTATGTTGCGCATCGCACTCCTCTGTGCACTTTAAAACTCGCGCAATTTTGCGCGTCGCACTATTTTACGCATTTTACGCTCGCGATGTTTTGCGCAGTTTACACTCGTACTGTTTTGCGCAGCTTACACTCGCGCTATTTTGCGCCTCGCACAGTTTTGCGCAGTTTACACTCGCGCTATTTTGCACGTCGCGCTGTTTTTTGCAGTTTACACTCGCGCTATTTTGCGCGTCGCACTCTTTTGTGCAATTTATCACTCGCGCTATTTTGTGCATCGCACTCTTTTGTGCAATTTATCACTCGCGCTATGTTGCACTTCGCACTCTTTTGTGCACTTTATCACTCGCGCTATTTTGCGCGTCGCACTGTTTTGCGCAGTTTTCAATCGCGCTATTTTTCGCGTCGCACTGTTTTGCGCAGTTTACAATCAAGCTATTTTGCCCGTCGCACTGTTTTACGCAGTTTACACTCGCGCTATTTTGCGCGTCGCACTGTTTTGTGCGGTTTATCACTTGCGCAATTTTGCGCAGCGCAATGTTTTGTGCAGTTTACACTCGCACTATTTTGCGCGTCGCACTCTTCAGTGCACTTTATCACTCGCGCTATTTTGCGCGTCGCACTGTTTTGCGCAGTTTACACTCGCGCTATTTTGCGCGTCGCACTGTTTTGGGCAGTTTACAGTCGCGCTATTTTGCGCGTCGCCCTGTTTTGAGCAGTTTACACTCGCGCTATTTTGCGCGTCGCACTGTTTTGCGCAGTTCACACTCGCGTTATTTTGCGCGTCGCTCTGTTTTGCGCAGTTTAGACTCGCGCTATTTTGCGCGTCGCACTGTTTTGTGCAGTTTATCAGTTGCGCTATTTTGCGCCTCGTACTGTTTTGTGCAGTTTATCACTCGCGCTATGTTGCGTATCGCACTATTCTGTGCACTTTATCACTAGCGATATTTTGCGCGTCGTACTGTTTTGCGCAGTTTACAATCGCACTATTTTGCGCGTCGCACTATTTTGTGCAGTTTACACTCGCACTATTTTGCGCGTTGCACTGTTTTGCGAAGTTTACACTCGCGCTATTTTGCGCCTCGCACTGTTTTGCGCTGTTTACACTCGCGCTACTTTGCGCGTCGCACTGTTTTGTGCAGTTTACACTCGCGCTATTTTGCGCCTCGTACTGTTTTGTGCAGTTTGTCACTCGCGCTATGTTGCACATCGAACTCTTCTGTGCACTTTACCACTCGAGCTATTTTGCGCGTCGCACTATTTTGCGCAGTTTACAATCGCGCTATTCTGCGCGTTGCACTGTTTTGCGCAGTTTACAATCGCGCTATTTTGCGCGTCGCACTGTTTTGCGCAGTTTACAATCGCGCTATTTTTTCCCGTCGCACTATTTTGCGCAGTTTACACTCGCGCTATTTTGCGCGTCGCACTGTTTTGTGCAGTTTATTACTCGCGCTATTTTGCGCCTCGCAATGTTTTGTGCAATTTACACTCGCGCTATTTTGCGCATCGCACTCTTTTGTGCAATTTATCACTCGTGCTACTTTGCGCGTCGCACTGTTTTGCGTAGTTTACACTCGCGCTATTTTGCGCATCGCACTGTTTTGCGCAGTTTACACTTGCACTATTCTGCGCGTCGCACTGTTTTGTGCAGTTTATCACTCGTGCTATTTTGCACCTCGCAATGTTTTGTGCAGTTTACACTCTCGCTATTTTGCGCATTGCACTCTTTTGTGCAATTTATCACTCGCGCTATTTTGCGTGTCGCACTGTTTTGTGCAGTTTATCACTCGCGCTATTTTGCAGCTCGTACTATTTTGTGCAGTTTATCACTCGTGCTATGTTGCGCATCGGACTCTTTTCTCCACTTTATACTCGCGCAATTTTGCGCGTCGCACTGTTTTGCGCAGTTTACAATCGTGCTATTTTGCGCATCGAACTGTTTTGCGCAGTTTACACTCGCGCTATTTTGCGCGTCGCACTGTTTTGCACTGTTTACACTCGCACTGTTTTGCGCAGTTTACACTCACGCTATTTTGCGCGTCGCACTGTTTTGCGCAGTTTACACTCGTGCTATTTTGCGCGTCGCAATGTTTTGTGCGGTTTACACTCGCGCTATTTTGCGCGTCCCACTGTTTTGCGCAGTTTACAGTTGCGCTATTTTGCGCGTCGCACTGTTTTGCGCAGTTTACAATCGCGCTATTTTGCACATCGCACTCTTTTGTGCAATTTATCACTCGTGCTACTTTGCGCGTCGCACTGTTTTGCGAAGTTTATCACTCGCGCTATTTTGCGCCTCGTACTGTTTTGTGTAGTTTATTACTTGCGCTATGTTGCGCATCGCACTCTTTTGTGCACTTTATCACTCGCGCTATTTTCCGCGTCGCACTGTTTTGCGCAGTTTACAATCGCACTATTTTGCGCGTCGCACTATTTTGCGCAGTTTACAATCGCGCTATTTTGCCCGTCGCACTGTTTTTCGCAGTTTACACTCACGCTATTTTGCGCGTCGCACTGTTTTGTGCAGTTTATCACTCACGCTATTTTGCGCCTCGCAATGTTTTGTGCAGTTTACACTCGCGCTATTTTGCGCATCGCACTCTTTTGCGCACTTTATCACTCACGCTATTTTGCGCGTCGCACTGTTTTGCGCAGTCTACAATCGTGCTGTTTTGCGCGTCCCACTGTTTTGCGCAGTTTACAGTCGCGCTATTTTGCGCGTCGCACTGTTTTGCGCAATTTACACTCGCGCTATTTTGTGCCTCGCACTGTTTTGCGCTGTTTACACTCGCGCTATTTTTCGCGTCGCACTGTTTTGCGCAGTTTACACTCACGCTATTTTGCGCGTCGCACTGTTTTGCACAGTTTACACTCTTGCTATTTTGCGCGTCGCCATGTTTTGTGCAGTTTACACTCGCGCTATTTAGCGCATCGCGCTCTTATGTGCAATATATCACTCGCGCTATTTTGCGCGTCGCACTCTTTTGTGCAATTTATCACTCGTGCTACTTTGCGCGTCGCACTGTTTTGCGAAGTTTATCACTCGCGCTATTTTGCGCCTCGTACTGTTTTGTGTAGTTTATTACTCGCGCTATGTTGCGCATCGCACTCTTTTGTGCACTTTATCACTCGTGCTATTTTCCGCGTCGCACTGTTTTGCGCAGTTTACAATCGCACTATTTTGCGCGTCGCACTGTTTTGCGCAATTTACAATCGCGCTATTTTGCCCGTCGCACTGTTTTTCGCAGTTTACACTCACGCTATTTTGCGCGTCGCACTGTTTTGTGCAGTTTATCACTCGCGCTATTTTGCGCCTCGCAATGTTTTGTGCAGTTTACACTCGCGCTATTTTGCGCATCGCACTCTTTTGCACACTTTATCACTCGCGCTATTTTGCGCGTCGCACTGTTTTGCGCAGTCTACAATCGTGCTATTTTGCGCGTCCCACTGTTTTGCGCAGTTTACAGTCGCGCTATTTTGCGCGTCGCACTGTTTTGCGCAATTTACACTCGCGCTATTTTGTGCCTCGCACTGTTTTGCGATGTTTACACTCGCGCTATTTTGCGCGTCGCACTATTTTGTGCAGTTTATCACTCGCGCTATTTTGCGCCTCGCAATGTTTTGTGCAGTTTACACTCACGCTATTTTGCGCATCGCACTCTTTTGCGCACTTTATCACTCGCGCTATTTTGCACGTCGCACTGATTTGCGCAGTCTACAATCGTGCTATTTTGGGCGTCCCACTGTTTTGCGCAGTTTACACTCGCGCTATTTTGTGCGTCGCACTGTTTTGCGCAATTTACACTCGCGCTATTTTGCGCCTCGCACTGTTTTGCGCTGTTTACACTCGCGCTACTTTGCACGTCGCACTGTTTTGCGCAGTTTACTCTCGCGCTATTTTGCGCGTCGCACTGTTTTGTGCAGTTCATCACTCGCGCTATTTTTCGCCTCGTACGGTTTTGTGCAATTTATCACTCGCGCTATGTTGCGCATCACACTATTTTGTGCATTTTATCAATCGTGCAATTTTGCGCGTCGCACTGTTTTGCGCAGTTTACAATCGCGCTATTTTGCCCGTCGCACTGTTTTGCGCAGTTTACACTCGCGCTATTTTGCGTGTCGCACTGTTTTGTGCTGTTTATCAGTCGCGCTATTTTGCGCCTCGTACTGCTTTTTGCAGTTTATCACTCGCGCTATGTTGCGCATCGCACTCTTCTGTGCACTTTATTACTCGCGGTATTTTGGGCGTCGCACTATTTTGCACAGTTTACAATCTCACTATTTTGCGCGTTGCACTATTTTGTGCAGTTTACACTCGCGCTATTTTGCGCGTCACACTGTTTTGCGTAGTTTACACTCGCGCTATTTTGCGCCTCGCACTGTTTTGCCCTGTTTACACTCGCGCTACTTTGCGCGTCGCACTGTTTTGCGCAGTTTAGACTCGCGCTATTTTGCGCCTCGTACTGTTTCGTTCAGTTTGTCAGTCGCGCTATGTTGCGCATCGAACTCTTCTGTGCACTTTACTACTCGCGCTATTCTGCGCGTTGCACTGTTTTGCGCAGTTTACAATCGCGCTATTTTGCGCGTCGCACTGTTTTGCGCAGTTTACAATCGCGCTATTTTTGCCCGTCGCACTATTTTGCGCAGTTTACACTCGCGCTATTTTGCGCGTCGCACTGTTTTGTGCAGTTTATCACTCGCGCTATTTTGCGCCTCGCAATGTTTTGTGCAGTTTACACTCGCGCTATTTTGCGCAACGCACTCTTTTGTGCAATTTCTCACTCGCGATACTTTGCGCGTCGCACTTTTTTGCGCAGTTTACACTCGCGCTTTTTTGCGCATCGCACTGTTTTGCGCAGTTTACTCTCGCGCTATTTTGCGCGTCGCACTATTTTGTGCAGTTTATCACTCGTGCTATTTTGCACCTCGCAATGTTTTTTGCAGTTTACACTCTCGCCATTTTGCGCGTTGCACTCTTTTGTGCAATTTATCACTCGCGCTATTTTGCGTGTCGCACTGTTTTGTGCAGTTTATCACTCGCGCTATTTTGCGGCTCATACTGTTTTGTGCAGTTTATCACTCGCGCTATGTTGTGCATCGTACTCTTTTCTACACTTTATACTCACGCAATTTTGCGCGTCGCACTGTTTTGCCACTACTACAAAAATAGTTAAAGATCACACTTTGACAAAAAAAAAGATCTCACTTTTATTGGAAGTCTGATAAAAAAAATTATATTGATATTTTAATCACACTTAATTTGATTGAGTGTGATAATATTTATTTTTTATGTCACTTTTCAATTAAGTGTGATTATATATATATTTTTTAATCACACCTTCTAATTAAAAGTGTGATTATATATACACTACTACTTTTTAATCACACTTTTTAAACAAGTGTGATTATATATATATTTTTTAATCACACATTCTAATTAAAGTGTGATTGTTTATATATTTTTTAATCACACCTTTTAATTAAAGTGTGATTATATATACACTACTACTTTTTAATCACACTTTTTAAACAAGTGTGATTATATATATATTTTTTAATCACACATTCTAATTAAAGTGTGATTATTTATATATTTTTAATCACACCTTTTAATTAATTAAAGTGTGATTGTATATACACTACTACTTTTTAATCACACTTTTTAAGTAAGTGTGATTATATATATATTTTTTAATCACACATTCTAATTAAAGTGTGATTATTTATATATTTTTAATCACACCTTTTAATTAAAGTGTGATTATATATGCAGTACTACTTTTTAATCACACTTTTAAACAAGTGTGATTATTTATATATTTTTTAATCACACTTTTTAAGTAATGTGTGATATTATATATATATATATATTTTAATCACACATTCTAATTAAAGTGTGATTATTATATATTTTTTAATCACATCTTTAATTAATGTGTGATTATATATACACTACTACTTTTTAATCACACTTTTTAAGTAACACTACAAGAAAAGTGGGCTTATGAGACGGAACTTTTTGCGACGACACATTTGTCGTCGCAAAAAAATGTGACCTTTTGAGACGGCACAATTTGCCGTCGTAAAAAATATGACTTTTTGAGACGGCACGACTTGCTGTCTCGCAAAAAAAAAATGTGACTTTTTGAGACGGTACAACTTGCCGTCGCGAAAAATATGCCTTTTTGAGACGGCACAATTTGTCGTCGCAAAAAAATTTGACTTTTTGAGACTTCATATATATAGTTACAAAATGGTTTAAATAAATGCAATGGTATTTTTCTATCATAAAAAAAAATTTGAAAAAAACGACGTCGTCTTACTCTTTTAATATAACATTTCTCTTTTCATTCATTTTTTCATCTTTCTGTCTCTCTACTCATCTCTTGTCTCTCTCTTTCTTCTCTCTCTCACTCATCACTCTTCTCTGTCTGTCTATCTGTGTCTCTCTCTTTCTCTCTGTGTCTCTGTCTCTCTTCTCTTTCTCTCTCTCACGCATCACTCTTCTCTGTCTGTCTGTATGTCTCTCTTTCTTTATATCTCTATCTCTATCTCTCTTCTCTTTCTCTCTTTCATCATCACTCTCTCTGTCTGTCTGTCTCTCTTTCTCTCTGTATGTCTCTCGCTCATCTCTCTCTTCTCTCTCTGTCTCTCTCTCATTTATCTCTTTTCGCTATTTTTTCTCTCTCTCTTTCTCTCTCTTGTCTATCTCTCGAACATTTTGTTTCTCTTTTTCTCTCTCTCTCTATCTCTCTGTCTCTCTCGTTTATCTCTCTTCTCTCTCTCTTTTTTTCTATGTCTCTCTCTCGTTAATCTCTTTCGCTTTCTTTCTCTCTCTTTTTGTTTATCTCTTGCTCATCTCTTGTTTCTCTCTCTTTTTCTGTCTCTCTCTCTCTCTATCTTTTTTTCTCTTTGTCTATGTTTATCTCTTTCTCTCTCTGTCTCTGTCTCTCATTCATCACTTTTCTCTTCTCTGTCTACCTGTCTGTTTGTCTGTCTCTCTCTTTCTTTCTCCCTCACTGTGTTCGCCTTGCTCACTCTCTCCCTCATCTCTTCTCTATTTATTGAGCTCCCTCTCGATTTATCGATCCAACCATGTTGGGGACCCCCAGTGGGCGGTGACCCCCAGCACCCCCACCTCCACGTGGGGGCTGTGAGAGCAAGAGTGAAAATAAATAAATAAATAAATTTTTTTGAACCAATCAGAAAACAGTGGTGGTGGGGGGTCACTCCCACTGGGGGTCTAAGGCATTTTTCTTATCGATCCACTACAAGAAAATGCACTTTTAACGACCACTTTGTCTCTTCTCGCTCATCACTTTGTCTCTGTCTCTCTATCTCTCTTCTCTATCTATCTCTCACTCATCTCTCCCTCTCACCACCCATCTCCTCTACCACATTTACCACTATTGCAAATGCCATTCCACTACCACCACTACTACCACTATTGCCACTCCACCTCTACGATTACCATTATTACCATTATCGCCACCACTCCACTACCACCACTACTACCATTACCTCTCCTCCACCACTGCCACTCCATCTCCTCTGTCTGTCTCTCCCTTTCTCTATGTGTCTCTGTCTCTCTTCTCTCTCTCTCTCTCTCACTCATCACTCTTCTCTGTCTGTCGTCTCTCTCCTTCTCTCTGTGTCTCTGTTTCTCTTCTCTTTCTCTCTCTCACTCATCACTTTTCGTTTGTCTGTCTATCTCTTTATTTTTCTCTGTGTCTCTCGTCCATCTCTCTTCTCTCTATCTCTTTCATCTATCTTCTCTCTTTGTCTCTTTTCTCTCTCGCTCTCTCGCTCATCTCTTTCTTCTCTCTCTCGTTTATCTCTTTTGGCTCTTTCTCTCTCTCTCTATATCTTTTCACCTATTTTTCATCTTTCTTTCTTTCTTCTTCTCTCTCTCACTCATCACTCTTCTCTCCCTGTCTGTTTGTCTGTCTCTCTCTCTCTCTCTCTCTCTCTCTCCCCCACTGTGTTCGCGTTGCTCACTATTTCCCTTCCGTCTTCTCTATTTACCGAGCTCCCTCTCGATTTATCGATCCACTACAAGAAAATACACTTTTAGCACCACTTTGTCTCTCTCTCGCTCACCACTTTGTCTCTCTCTCGCTCACCACTCTGTCTCTCTCTCTCTCTCTCTCCTCTGTCTGTCTCTCACTTATCTCTCTCTCTCACAACCCATCTCCTCTACCACCTTCACTACTACTGCAAACGCCATTTCACTACCACCACTACTACCACGGTCTCCACTTCACCACTACGACTACCATTACAATATTTTTCATTAAAATATTACCCCTACTTCTACCAAATAAAAAATAATAATAAATTTTTTTTCATTAAAAAAAAATGAAACAAATAAATTTTCCAGCTTAGTAACTAAAATAAAATAATTTTTTTAAAAAAAAATTTATTTTAACAAAAAATAAAGTTTTTTTTGCGATGACAACCCCTATCGCAAAAAATAAATAAATTAAACAACGTTATTTTATTATTTAATTTTTTTTAAAAAAATTGATTTTTTCTTCCCCCTCCCTCTCTTTTTCCATTCCCCCCCTTTTTTTTTTCATTCCCGCTCTGTTCCCCGCCGCCCGCCCACCAAAACCAAAAAACCCTAGTCTGTTCTTACCCCTCCCTCTCTATCGATCGATCGAGCGAGCAGCCGACGGAGAGCGAGAGAGAGAGAAGAGAGAGAGAGAGAGAGAGAGAGAGAGGTGGAGAGATAGTATGCGGCAACACATTTGCGAAGACCATATGCTCAATCTGCTACGAAGATCTCAAACCCATCGTCGAAGACCTTCAATCCATCTCCATTTGCGGTCACGTCTTCCACGAGCTCTGGTCAGTCATCACTCATTCATATTTCATATATATATATATATACACACACTCATTCACATTAATCGATTGAAAATTTTGTTATTTACACTACAACAAAATTGACTTTTTATGATACCACATCAACGGCATACAATAAATGTGCGCCGTAGTTTCTTACTTTTACGACTTGCTTTGTTTGCACGTCGTAAATACTTTTCCAACCACGACGTGTCTATTCCGCAGGCCGTGAATGAGAATAAAGATAATTTTTTTACAACTTGCAGTGCACGTCGTAAATAATAAAACTTTTTACGACGTGCATATGGTGTGTCGTTGATACATCAATTATACACAACGCACATACGCCAGCCGTGAAAAGTGAGTACTTTTCACGACACACACAACGCTCGCCGTTAAAAATATTTACACTTTTTACGACGCACACATCACCTGCCATTAAAAGTATTACCTTTTTATGACGCACAATGCATGTCATAAATTGTATGATAAAACAAAAAAAGTGCCAAAATGAAATTTGGGCGCCAATCACCCCAAAAAATAAAAATAAAAATAAAAATTTCCCACGTTTTGTCTATCTGTTTTCCTTCCCCCCCCTCTCTCTCTCTCTCTCTCTCTCTCACTCTCAAAACACACGCATGCTGTCAATCTATCAAAATGCACAATCCAAGTCTTTGGATTCTAATCAAAATGAACCTAGAAGGTTTCATTAAAAGGGAGAAGGGTTTGAAGGGAGCTCATCTCTCTGAATTGTTTCATGAAGAAGGGTTGCCTGGTACACACTGCTTTGTTGATTTCTATTAAAGTGATTACTCATTCTTTGTTTGATTTTGATTTTGATTTTGATTTTGATTTTGATTTCGATTTTGATTTTGATCATCTCATTGATTTTGATTTCAACTCTCTGGTGCAGATTCTCTTTCTTTTTATGGTGAACTGTTAGTGCTTCTCTTTCACTCACTCTCTGACTCTCTCTCTCTCTCTCTCTCTATTAAGTTAGGGTTTCGAAACCACCACAGTCAAGAGGTGTTGATTGAACGAAGGTAGATTTTTCTGCTTCTAGCCAAACTCTGTTCAGATTTTTCTATCACCATTTGTTCTATTTCATGTATATGTTTAGTGATTTGGGGACTTCAATTGAAAAGTAAAAATAAAAATTTTGAGAAGTTAAGTTTTAAATTGAGAATTTTGGGTTTTTATTTGGCGGGTTTTGATTGAAAAATTAAGGTTTTGTTGTCATTGCCAATTTTTCAAGCAATTTTGATTTTTACTTCTAATGGTTCCTATTTTACTTTCACCATTCTCTCTTTGTTCAAGATTTGTGCTAGGTTTTTGCTGGAAAGAAAATTCGTATGAGGTGACTCTATTCCTTGTCGTTTGCATGTATGTTTGTATATCTAAATATTAACATATACCCAAAATCGTGACTCTCCATATGAAGGTGATTTGTGTTATGTGTACGATGATTACTTATCTCTGTTTCTCTTTGTTGTTTTTGGCTAGGTATGTTTGTGAATCTATGTTTTTTTAGGTATCTCTATGTATCTCTATTTTATTTCTACTGTCCAGCAGAGAAGAAAACCATATATATGTTATTTATGCCTCCTAGGTGCTTGATAAAATGCCACTAAGAATGGTTGGCTCTTCCTATGCTTTTATATTGGTTTCTTGTGGGTGTTTTTTTAATACATATCTATCTATATCTCTATACTATTATTGAAAGTGAACACCTCACTTAATTTCTATGAATTCCTTTCTCTCCTTGCGTCAAGTGTCAATTTCTCTATGCAAAAGGGAAAAAAATAGTAGTTATACGAGGCCTATGAATTGCTAGACTGTTAGTATGTTGTTGTCATTTACTTGTTAGTTTTGATTAACTTTCCTAGGCATGTTAGGGCTTAATTTTTTGAAACCAAGCCTCTGTTTGTTATGTGACATGATTGACTTTCAACTGTAACAATGTTCCTATTCTTGAATTTTGTAAATGAGAAATTGTTATCCTTCTGCCCTTTCAAAAAGCATTGGGTTGAAAGTTTGGAGCCTAACCTAAGGGAGGGGGGGGGGAAGAGAAAAAGTGAAAGCAGGTGCAAAAGTTTTGCATATCATGTTATTTTTTGGTTAAATGCTCCTTCACTTCAGTGGCTTCTATTAAAAATACACATCGATAGGAATATACTAATATCTAATTTGTTGTATATGAATTTAAGTCTAAATTTTTATTTTTTCTCCCTCATAGAAATGTTATTACCTACAAACTAATTACTTTATATTTTCTAATATTTATTGGAATTTTTCTTCTAAAAGATTTGGATTTACATGCTGTTTTACCTAACTGATACTAAATTGACATGCTATTTTGGAGTGTGGCCTTGAGTTTGGTGTTATTGTTGTCTATTGCTGTGGATTGGCCTTGAGTTCTCTGGGCTTATAAGGAGGCTGTCCTGTTGCTGGGTGGGCTCTGAGTTATCCCTTTTAGTTGCTGCTAAATGGAGAAAGGATCACGACATGACAGCAGGTTCAACATTGCATTAGGAATGGGAGCTAATCTATGCATATGTCAGTTTGTTTAATTAGATGTATTCTTCATATGGAAGCAGTGTTCACTGGAATCTGTGTCAATGGCTGAGGGTGGTCTGAGTATGGTTGCTGCTGTGATGGTCTTTGGTGTGCTATGTTGTTGGTAAGTTTGCTGCTATTTTTTGGGTCTTTTAATTCTTGGCTGCTCAGCTATGCTCAGATAGTGGTCTGTTGGTCTGCTAAGTTCTGCTATATTCTGTTACACAAAACTAGACTTGCGATTCGCCTGTGTTTAGACTTTGGAGACAATTTATTGCAATTATACATGATCAGTCTAGGGTTGGTTGGAGAATCCTTTTTCCACAATTTTAGCTCTATCCTGGGTTTGTTTTGTTCCTTGTTTGTAGTTTCATTGGCCATCTTGCTTCCCTTCGCAGTGTGACTGTATTTTTATCTGATCTTCACCTTGTCGTTGTAATAACTTTAAATGGACCCACTGCAGCTAAGTGGCCCCTTCCCCGCACTCAGCTTTAGGTAAGAAAATATTTAAGAAAGTTTTACAATGTGGATCTAATGAATTGGTCACCTTGTCCTTGGTACTAGGACTAGCATTAGTGGTATCTAAATGTGAGCATTCTTTGAAATATGACTCTTTAAATAGTATGTGACATTAATTGATTTTGTTCCTCTTTCTGGTTTATGATATATCTGAATTACAGTATGATATTTTGTTCAATTATATAAAGGGAAAACATAATGGATTGCATTTCCATTCATGGGGTAAAAAAAGAGATATGAAAAGATGGGTTAAGCTGGCAACCTAATTGTTTGAATTACTTCTCATGTTTCTTGAATTATACTCGCGTACAACTTCTAATAAAATAAGCATCCATTATACAAAATTGAAATCAATAAAGTGTAATTGGAACGGTAAAAGTATTTTCACTCAATCAGTTGGGTAGATTAATATATGAAGAGAAAAATGCTTTAAGCTTTTTATATATAATGACATGTGGGAATCCCTTGATTTTCTTCACCCCATCCCCATCCACCTTTTTATTTTTATTTATTTTTTAAATTTTAGCAGTTGAAGGTTCGGGAAGCAGAAAAGCATCAGTGCAAAGATATCGTGAGAAGCAAAAAGACAGGTATCTTAAATGTCTACGCTACTCTTTCTGGCAATTAGATTGAACTAAAAAGAGTCCATTTTTCTTCTTTTTTTTTTTTTTTTTTTGTTGCTTTTGTTTTATTATTATTGGGTGATTGTTAAACCCATAACCTTTTCGGCAGTATCCACAACCCCTTTAGCACTACGTGGGACCCACCCATTTAAAAGAGAAGGCCTTGCATTCTGCGATATGGAACTGTCATTATTCAAAATGTTCAGATAAATTCATGCTTCTACACTTACACATGCTCAAACTGACACGAAAATTTCAAATTACAAATTCATACAGCTCCAAATATTATCTACATTTGAATTGACTTGTAAGAAGTATGTCAGTTAAATATTATTGGAATTATTGATAGAAACAACTCATTCAATTATAATAGTAGTATTGCCCTGAAGTTTCTTTCACCTTTTTTTTATTTCATATCTATCCACTGCCACTTGTTACCAAATGAAAAAAGGCTGAAGCAAATTTATATTTAATTGTCTCTAGTTGTTAGGTAATTTCCCAATGAAAAAAGCTCAAACAATTTTATATGTAATAAAACAAATTCAAATACATGGCATACACTAGTTTATTATTAGATCAATGGATTTTTTTTGTTTGTATTTGGTTTGAATTTTGATTATCAAATTAAAACACCTAAATCTGTTATGATTTAAAAATAATTTATTATGATGAAATTTGGGAATGATGGAGTTTATTTTGAGAAATCGACACTTTATGTGCAAATCATGCTGACAATGTGATTTTATCTATGAAATTATCACTTTATGTATATTAATTGATATTGGACATAGGGCTTGAATTACCAATTAACAGCGTCTGTCTATCAGTAGTATTTTTTTCTTTATTTTCAGAATGTAGACATTTTTTGAGGTAGAATGTCTTGATGATTTTTATTCTCAATCTTCAACTGCAATGGGTGAGTAAAGAAAACCCTTCTACGCAAATACATTATTTTTCTTTCCTTGTTCGTTACGCTGAGTGCTTCGTGTCTTATTTTGGTGTGAATACCGCAGGTGCGTCACTGGGGAATGAGTTCTCTACATCATCTCTTGCAAATAATGGTGCAGAAGGCTCTCTTTGGCAAGAATTATCAACTCTTTTTTCAATATTCTGGCCCTTTAAAACAGGGTTGTTGTCCTCTCTTGCAATTGTCAAGAATCACCCAAGTTTTTCATTTTGGTTGCTAATTATGAATAAATATCTTGAATTCTACAATGCGTAATAGATCAAGCAAGCTATCTTTTTTATTTTAGAGGTTTTTAAAATTTATTATTGGGAATCATCCTCTCCACAAAAAGTGGGGAAGGCTAGCGGGAGCCTCGTGCACTGGAATCCTTTGTATTTTATTATTTATGTTTGGTTTCTTTGTCTCTGTTTCTCCTTTGGTTGCTATTTCTAATTTAAACTACAATGTCGCAGATCATGAGGGAAACACTTATCTATTTGTCACACCTTGACCACAAAGATACCGAAAAGTAGGTATTGGTTTACAATTGACCTTGTTGTTAACCTTTTTTACTGTGCTGCAATATGTCCTAGATAGATAGATATATAATGGTTGTGCCCGTATGAATATGTATTCTCATGCCAATGGCATGAAATGCTGACACTATATTGTTTGATCATGTGTTGGTTTTCTGTCCTTATGTGGATATGCCTGGATATAGCAATAATATGATCAAACAAAACTCAAAATTATTCAGAGTTTAGATTATTGTAGGTTATTCACTCAGCAATTCATGGCTATGCTTTTCAAGTAGGAAATTGTGCGTTACCATGCTTTTAATAGTGAATTTATCGGACTATGCCATCTAGTTACATGTAAATGTTTCTTTCCTTCCTGGGATGATATAGATGTTGAAGAAATTGAATAAACAACTGAGTGGCGAGGATTGGACATGGAACAACTTAAACACATTATGTTGGGCAATAGGATCTATATCTGGGTCCATGATGGAGGAGCATGTACGCTTCATTTAATATTTGAGCATGTTTCTCCTAAATAGCATATTTTTTTAGCATTACAACATATATATGTTGTCTTGGTTAATGTGGCAGTTTATGTTATGATTTTAGTAAGTATGTAACTTTCTGGGTTTACTTTGTATATGCTTACTTTAATACTCAATCACCTGCCATTGGTTGTGTTATTGTCAAACAATAGCTTCATTCATTTGTATTTCACTGAAAATAGAGTTTCACTGCTAAAATTATTTAGAATTGGAACCTGTGGTGTTATTGCTTTCAGGATGAATCTGTACTAATATGGTTCACGGGGAAGGAGGAGAAACACCTCAAACTAAGTCACATGTCTAAAATCAATTCAGGGCAGCGCACTGTAAGTTTCTTGCTGTGATGACAATATCATTGTATAACTACTCTGTCTACACTTTAAAGCTTATGAAGGAATAGTAAATATTCATTGACGTCAAAGTCTACAGTGGGGCTCAGTAGAGTGTTAGATTGCCGAAGTTTTACATAATCCTCATCTTATTGCAGCATCCATTGTTCTTCCCTAACTAACGTAAAGTTATATGTGATTAACTCCAGTATAGTTCTAATATTCTGTGTTCACACCCTGGTTAATACACGATTAGGTATTCATTGCCTCTTGTTTATACAATCAAATCAGTTCATTATTTTCAAAGCTTATCGCAATTCCTTTTTAACATGCAGAAGTATGAGGGTTATCCATCTGGTTCAATGGTCGACTTCGCTTGTGATGCCTATGGATCTCCAATATTAGCAATCAGCAGCTTGGCAGTTCATACCAAGGTTGGCAAATAATTTTGAATTTTGTTATCATATGTGTACTAATTGGATAATATATATATATATATATATCTTGAAAATTGTTCTAAATGGCGGCATCCAAAGAGATGCCTTGATGTGCACGATTGTCAATTGTCTCTCGCTTTGGTTCACAAGGACAGGTAGAATGACAATCGAAGTTTAGCTGTACAGTTACAGGAGCTTGTAAATTTTATATTCCTACTCAATTCCTGTTTAGCTGTTTGTTAAGAGACAGCAAAAGTAATGCTGAATGCTCTTTGGAATAGAAAATTCTTAAATTTTGGTTATTAGGATTAGTTTTTCTGGTGATGCTTGGGAGGTAAATTAATTTTTGAATTCGTTATTTTTAAATGCACCTTCTTATATTTTAGTGATAAACTTGATATGCATTTATTTAATTTAAGTTGTTTTATTGAGCATATAGTCCTTAATAAGGCAGAATGGCGAAAAAGGATTCATGTAGCCGACCACTACTTGATTAAGATACATGGTTTAGTTTGGTTTGGTTTGGACTCTTTTTGAATGTGCCTTCTTATATGTTAGTGATAAGCTCGATAAGTTGAAATTCAGAATATTGTAATCACTTAATTTTTCGTTAGCACAGGTGTCCTGTTTGTATTCTTTTTCTTCGTTAGCATAGGACTTCAAAACTTTGCTATGAAATACTCGCAGCCTTTTTTATATTTAAAATTTTTTTTAGGATCTTCTAGTTTATGGAAAGTTACTTAATTAGTTGATACTCGCTGTTTTTTGCAGGACCTTGTAGCTAATCCAAAATGCTCGTTGCTTGTAGCAAAAGATCCTAAGGATAGGACTGATTTAATTATAACCCTGCATGGTGATGTTTCTGTATGGTAATGACTTCTGATTTTTGGATGATGTGTCATTCTGATCTCGATTGCTGCTTCTGTTAGTCTATTCTCAATGCATTCTTTCCCCTTTTTGGCATATATTTCCATTGTTTATCATAATTTTTTCTGTCTTCATTTCTATTTTGTCTATATGTTGTTGGCAGTCCCACATGAATAAAGATCATGCAGAGGATACAAAACTTATTGTGCAACACTCAACCTCAATTCCGGTAATCAAGAATACTCTTTAAACATCTCATTTTCATATGACAAGCAACTGCGAGAGCTGATCATATTAACAAACCCATGCTGTCAACATGGATAAAACTAGGATTGGTAATTTCGGCATGTTTGGTTGTGTTCATTTTTTTCGTTTTCAGTATTTTTTTTATTTTTTTTTCATTTTACACATTTTCGAAAACAAAACAATGAAAAAGTGGATTGTTTTCAGAAATTTTTTCCAGAAAAAGTTTTGGAAACAATTCACCAAACAACTATGTTTTCCGAAAGCTAAAAATAGAAAACAAAAAATGAGAACACAACCAAAAAGTTTGGGAATGCTTATTTTTTGTTTAAAAGTAAACTGGTAGCTGTTGTAACGTACCAGTGTTGTTCTGGTTGGAAGATGGATTCTTTAACGACAGAACTCTTGTTTCTTTTTCCCATTTTGTTCTTGAAAAAGATTATTTAACGTACCAGTGTTGTTCTGGTTAGAATGTCAAGTTGATTTTTTCCTTTGGTTATGCTCTCAGATGTTTCTAGTTCAGAAAAAACACTGCAGTTTCGATGTTGATGTAATTGAATAAAAAACAGAGAGAAGCAAGTGTAGTTTCATTTGTTTCCTCACCCATTTCATGCATGAGAGATTTAATTTAAATGCTATGTTGCCATCTTTCTGATGTGTGATTTTTGGAGAGAGAGTTTGTGGAAAGAGGTACCTTCCTGTGGGTTGCAGGAGCAGAGGTTATCCGCTACTTTTTTTTGGTGTGTGGATGTGTTATGTTATGTTGTTGCATTTTTAGTCACATCTCTATCTGACTGATTACAGGCAAAGCTATGAACACGATTGTTTCCCCCTCGCATTTCATATTGTTCCTCCCCCCTGTGCAGATTCCACAGTGTTTGCTTATGTGTTGTCAGAGCTAAATCGTCGGCATAATTATGGCGTAAATCTATTTCTCTTGTCAGTTGATGAAGGCATCGCAGGGTATAGGGATGATTCACTTGAAATTGTCAAAAGAAATGAAGTCCAGGCGAGCAAGTCTCTTGATTTTTTAGTTCAGCACAAGTTGGGTCGTTTTTGCTTATTCTGCTATTGGTTTATTTATTTATTTTCTTGCAGCACAGTATTTTGATTTTTCTTTTTGTCCTGCAATCTTTTCTTTACTGTTGTTGCTGACTCATTAATTTCTGTTCTTGCTGTTCTAAGAACTTCTATTTTAGCTAATAAAATGGTTTTAATCTTTTCTGTCTTTTTAATCAAAGAGTCCTGTGTGCTTATGTGTGTCCTTTTTTTCTTTTTCCTTTTTTCAGTATGGACTACCACTAAAAGTGGTGTCTTACAAGGAACTGTATGGATGGACAATGGACGAAATAGTGAAGAGTATTGGATTAAAGAACAATTGCACATTTTGTGGTGTTTTCCGGTCGCCAGGTAGAGCAGTTATGCATTTTCAAATTGATGAACTTAATTTCTCTTTTTTCCTGCCCTTGTTTCTGGATGCAGAAATGATGAAATGAATTGAGTTTGATTGTAATGATGGAATGCTTTCTCTGCAAGGCCCTTGATTGTGGTGCCGCATTGCTGAAAGTAGACAAGCTAGCTACTGGGCATAATGCAGATGATATTGCTGAAACAGATCTTTTAAACATATTACGAGGTGATATTGCTAGGTAATATCTCATCTAAGGTTTCTTTTTCTTTAACTTTTGTTTATTTGGTGAGCTGAGATTATGCTTTTCTGTTGTAGGTTGAGTCGATGCACATTCTATAACCAATTCCAAGATGCAAGCCATTTAAGTAATACCTATGAAAAGGAGATTGTTATATATCCTTTCCATTCGGTTGATGATTTGTGCCTAAAGTTGGCATTTATATATTAATCTGATTTTTTACTAATTCCTTTTGGTTGCCAAACCTTAACCAGCTGTTCACGTATGCATATTTTAAGAGGCTTGACTACTCCACTGAATGTAATTTTCAACCCCTTTTCATTTTTATTTTCTAGGAGGCCACATTTACTCACAGTTTCCTTCCCACTCTCCCCAGGAAATGGAATTATCATGTTTAACATTACATGCTGTATTTCTCTTTTCAAGTGTTGCTGTACATATTTTCCTTCGTATGCCTACTTCTGTGACTCCTCATACTGGCACCTGAGATATTTTATTTATTTTGGATGGTGATTTTTCCTTTATAATTCTATGTTTTCCTTAATTGGTTCTTTGATGGAATGATGATTTTTTTTTGCTTCAATATTTTGTAATTATGTACCATGGCTGTACATTTTTTAATAATTTCTTGTATTGCTATATTTAAAAGTTTGTTTGCTACTGAAATTACAGGCATTTGACATAAAATTAGCACAAATTTAAAAAAAAAAAAAAAAGAGGGCTATTACGGCGTTTCTAAAAACGTCGCTAAATAGCATCCCAACGTTTGGATTTTTTGGGAAAAGGAGATACCACGGCGTTTTAAAAACATCGCTAAATAGCATGGTGACGTCATGTGACCTTGAGTAGAAGCTTTAGCGGCGTTTTTAAAAACGCCGCCTATAGTCATACAGTGACGTTTCTAAAGCGTCATAGAGTTATAGCGACGGCCGCATTTTCGACGTTTGGTGCTAAATGTCACAAAAGGATTTAACGGCGTTTTTAAGACTTACAGCGGCGTTTTTTAAACGCCTCTAAAACTTCAATTTCCAGCAGTGAAATATTTTTAATCACACTTAAAAGGTGTGATCTAAATGTTATTAATCACACTTAAAAAGTGTGATTAAAAATAACCCTTTTTAATCACACTTTCAAAGATCACACTTAAAAGGTGTGATCTAAATACTTTTAATCACACTTAAAAGATGTGATCAAAATATTTTTAATCACACTTAAAAAGTGTGATCTAAATACTTTTAATCACACTTAAAAGATGTGATCAAAATATTTTTAATCACACTTAAAAGGTGTGATTAAAAATAACCACTTTTAATCACACTCCCAAAGATCACACTTTAATAAAACTTAAAAAGTGTGATTAAATAACATACATCACACCAAAAAAGTGTGATCTTTATCTGTTTTTGTAGTAGTGTGCGCAGTTTATAATCGTGCTATTTTGCGCATCGCACTGTTTTGCGCAGTTTACAGTCACGCTATTTTGCGCGTCGCACTGTTTTGCGCGTCGCACTGTTTTGCGCTGTTTACACTCGCGCTATTTTGCACGTCGCACTATTTTGCGCAGTTTACACTCGCGCTATTTTGCGCGTCGCACTGTTTTGCGCAGTTTACACTCTTGCTATTTTGCGTGTCGCAATGTTTTGTGTAGTTTACACTCGCGCTATTTTGCACTCTTATGTGCAATATGTCACTCGCGCTATTTTGCGCGTCGCACTCTTTTGTGCAATTTATCACTCGTGCTACTTTGCGCGTCGCACTGTTTTGCGAAGTTTATCACTCGCGCTATTTTACGCCTTGTACTGTTTTGTGCAGTTTATCACTCGCGCTATGTTGCGCATCGCACTCTTTTGTGCACTTTATCACTCGCGCTATTTTGCGCGTCGCACTGTTTTGCGCAGTTTACAATCGGACTATTTTGCGCGTCGCACTGTTTTGCGCAGTTTACACTCGCGCTATTTTGCGCCTCGCACTGTTTTGTGCAGTTTATCACTCGCGCTATTTTGCGCCTCGCAAGGTTTTGTGCAGTTTACACTCGCGCTATTTTGCGCATCACACTCTTTTGCGCACTTTATCACTCGCGCTATTTTGCGCGTCGCACTGTTTTGCGCAGTCTACAATCGTGCTATTTTGCGCGTCCCACTGTTTTGCGTAGTTTACACTCGCGCTATTTTTCCCGTCGCACTGTTTTGCGCAGTTTACACTCGCGCTATTTTGCGCGTCGCACCGTTTTGTGCAGTTTATCACTCGCGCTATTTTGCGCCTCGCAATGTTTTGTGCAGTTTACACTCGCACTATTTTGCGCATCGCACTCTTTTGCACACTTTGTCACTCGCGCAATTTTGCGCGTCGCACTGTTTTGCGCAGTCTACAATCGTCCTATTTTGCGCGTCCCACTGTTTTGCGCAGTTTACACTCGCGCTATTTTGCGCCTCGCACTGTTTTGCGCTGTTTACACTCGCGCTATTTTGCGCGTCGCACTGTTTTGGGCAGTTTACTCTCGCGCTATTTTGCGCGTCGCACTGTTTTGTGCAGTTTATCACTCGCGCTATTTTTCGCCTCGTACGGTTTTGTGCAGTTTATCACTCGCTCTATGTTGCGCATCACACTCTTTTGTGCATTTTATCACTCGCGCAATTTTGCGCGTCGCACTGTTTTGTGAAATTTACACTCGCGCTATTTTGCGCCTCGCACTGTTTTGCGCTATTTACACTCGCGCTATTTTGCGCGTCGCACTGTTTTGCATAGTTTACACTCGCGCTATTTTGCGCGTCACACTGTTTTGTGCAGTTTATCACTCGCACTATTTTGCGCCTCGTACTGTTTTGTGCAGTTTATCACTCGCGCTATGTTGCGCAACGCACTCTTTTGTGCACTTTATCACTCCCGCTATTTTGCGCGTCGCACTGTTTTGCGCAGTTTACAATCGCGCTATTTTGCGCGTCGCACTGTTTTGCGCAGTTCACATTCGCGCTATTTTGCGTGTCGCACTGTTTTGTGCTATTTATAAGTCGCGCTATTTTGCGCCTCGTACTGTTTTGTGCAGTTTATCACTCCCGCTATGTTGCGCATCGCACTCTTCTGTGCACTTTATCACTCGCGGTATTTTGTGCGTCGCACTATTTTGCGCAGTTTACAATCTCACTATTTTGCGCGTTGCACTATTTTGTGCAGTTTACACTCGCGCTATTTTGCGCGTTGCACTGTTTTGCGTAGTTTACACTTGCGCTATTTTGCGCCTCGCACTGTTTTGCCCTGTTTACACTCGCGCTACTTTGCGCGTCGCACTGTTTTGCGCAGTTTACACTCGCGCTATTTTGCGCATCGCACTGTTTTGCGCACTTTACACTCGCACTATTTTGCGCGTCGCACTGTTTTGTGCAGTTTATCACTCGTGCTATTTTGCACCTCGCAATGTTTTGTACAGTTTACACTCTCGCCATTTTACGCATTGCACTCTTTTGTGCAATTTATCACTCGCGTTATTTTGCGTGTCGCACTGTTTTGTGCAGTTTATCACTCGCGCTATTTTGCGGCTCGTACTGTTTTCTGCAGTTTATCACTCGCGCTATGTTGCGCATCGTACTCTTTTCTACACTTTATACTCGCGCAATTTTGCGCGTCGCACTGTTTTGCGCAGTTTACAATCGTGCTATTTTGCGCATCGCACTGTTTTCCGCAGTTTACAGTCGCGCTATTTTGCGCGTCGCACTATTTTGCGCTGTTTACACTCGCGCTATTTTGCACGTCGCACTGTTTTGCGCAGTTTACACTCGCGCTATTTTGCGCGTCGCACTGTTTTGCGCAGTTTACACTCTTGCTATTTTGCGTGTCGCAATGTTTTGTGTAGTTTACACTCGCGCTATTTTGCGCATCGCACTCTTATGTGCAATATATCACTCGCGCTATTTTGCGCGTCGCACTCTTTTGTGCAATTTATCACTCGTGCTACTTTGCGCGTCGCAATGTTTTGCGAAGTTTATCACTCGCGCTATTTTACGCCTTGTACTGTTTTGTGCAGTTTATCACTCGCGCTATGTTGCGCATCGCACTCTTTTGTGCACTTTATAACTCGTGCTACTTTGCGCGTCGCACTGTTTTGCGAAGTTTATCACTCGCGCTATTTTACGCCTTGTACTGTTTTGTGCAGTTTATCACTCGCGCTATGTTGCGCATCGCACTCTTTTGTGCACTTTATCACTCGCGCTATTTTGCGCGTCGCACTGTTTTGCGCAGTTTACAATCGCACTATTTTGCGCGTCGCACCGTTTTGTGCAGTTTACACTCGCGCTATTTTGCGCGTCGCACTGTTTTGTGCAGTTTATCACTCGCGCTATTTTGCGCCTCGCAATGTTTTGTGCAGTTTACACTCGCGCTATTTTGCGCATCACACTCTTTTGCGCACTTTATCACTCGTGCTATTTTGCGCGTCGCACTGTTTTGCGCAGTCTACAATCGTGCTATTTTGCGCGTCCCACTGTTTTGCGCAGTTTACACTCGCGCTATTTTGCGCGTCGCACTGTTTTGCGTAGTTTACACTCGCGCTATTTTGCGCCTCGCACTGTTTTGCGCTGTTTTCACTCGCGCTATTTTGCGTGTCGCACTGTTTTGCGCAGTTTACTCTCGCGCTATTTTGCGCGTCGCGCTGTTTTGTGCAGTTTATCACTCGCGCTATTTTTCGTCTCGTACTATTTTGTGCAGTTTATCACTCGTGCTATGTTGCGCATCACACTCTTTTGTGCACTTTATCACTCGCGCAATTTTGCGCGTCGCACTGTTTTGCGCAATTTACACTCACGCTGCTTGACGCCTCGCACTGTGTTGCGCTATTTACACTCGCGCTATTTTGCGCGTCGCACTGTTTTGCGCAGTTTACACTCGCGCTATTTTGCGCGTCCCACTGTTTTGTGCAGTTTATCAGTCGCACTATTTTACGCCTCGTACTGTTTTGTGCAGTTTATCACTCGCGCTATGTTGTGCAACGCACTCTTTTGTGCACTTTATGACTCGCGCTATTTTGCGCGTCGCACTGTTTTGCGTAGTTTACAATCGCGCTATTTTGCGCGTCACACTGTTTTGCGCAGTTTACAATCGCGCTATTTTGCGCGTCCACTCTTTTGTGCAATTTATCACTCGTGCTACTTTGCGCGTCGCACTGTTTTGCGAAGTTTATCAGTCGCGCTATTTTGCGCCTCGTACTGTTTTGTGCAGTTTATTACTCGCGGTATGTTGCGCATCGCACTCTTCTGTGCACTTTATCACTCACGCTATTTTCTGCGTCGCACTGTTTTGCGCAGGTTACAATCGCACTATTTTGCGCATCGCACTGTTTTGCGCAGTTTACAATCGCGCTATTTTGCCCGTCGCACTGTTTTGCGCAGTTTAACCTCGCGCTATTCTGCGCGTCGCACTGCTTTGTGCAGTTTATCACTCTCGCTATTTTGCGCCTCGCAATGTTTTGTGCAGTTTACACTCGCGCTATTTTGCGCATCGCACTCTTTTGCGCACATTATCACTCGCGCTATTTTGCGCGTCGCACTGTCTTGCGCATTCTACAATCGTGCTATTTTGCGCATCCCACTGTTTTGCGCAGTTTACACTAGCGCTATTCTGCGCTTCGCACTGTTTTGCGCAGTTTACACTTGCGCTATTTTGCGCCTCGCACTGTTTTGCGCTGTTTACACTCGCTCTATTTTGCGCGTCGCACAGTTTTGCGCTGTTTACTCTCGCGCTATTTTGCGCGTCGCACTGTTTTGTGCAGTGTATCACTCGCGCTATTTTTCGCCTCGTACTATTTTTTGCAGTTTATCACTCGCGCTATGTTGCGCATCACACTCTTTTGTGCACTTTATCACTCGCGCTATGTTGCGCAACGCACTCTTTTGTGCACTTTATCACTCCCGCTATTTTGCGCGTCGCACTGTTTTGCGCAGTTTACAATCGCGCTATTTTGCGCGTCGCACTGTGTTGCGCAGTTTACAATCGCGCTATTTTGCCCGTCGCACTGTTTTGCGCAGTTTACATTCGCGCTATTTTGCGTGTCGCACTGTTTTGTGCTGTTTATCAGTCGCGCTATTTTGCGCCTCGTACTGTTTTGTGCAGTTTATCACTCGCGCTATGTTGCGCATCGCACCCTTCTGTGCACTTTATCACTCGCGGTATTTTGTGCGTCGCACTATTTTGCGCAGTTTACAATCTCAATATTTTGCGCGTTGCACTATTTTGTGCAGTTTACAATCGCGCTATTTTGCGCGTCGCACTGTTTTGCGTAGTTTACACTCGCGCTATTTTGCGCCTCGTACTGTTTTGTGCATTTTATCACTCGCACTATATTGCGCATCGCACTCTTCTGTGCACTTTATCACTCGCGCTATTTTGCGCGTCGCACTGTTTTGCGCAGTTTACAATCTCACTATCTTGCGCGTTGCACTATTTTGTGCAGTTTACACTCTCACTATTTTGCGCGTCACACAATTTTGCGCAGTTTACACTCGCGCTATTTTACGCCTCGCACTGTTTTGCGCTGTTTACAATCGCGCTACTTTGCGCGTCGCACTGTTTTGCGCAGTTTACACTCGCGCTATTTTGCGCCTCGTACTATTTTGTGCAGTTTGTCACTCGCGCTATGTTGCGCATCGAACTCTTCTGTGCACTTTACCACTCGCGCTATTTTGCGCGTCGCACTATTTTGCGCAGTTTACAATCGCGCTATTCTGCGCGTTGCACTATTTTGCGCAGTTTACAATCGCGCTATTTTGCCCGTCGCACTGTTTTGCGCAGTTTACAATCGCGCTATTTTTGCCCGTCGCACTATTTTGCGCAGTTTACACTCCCGCTATTTTGCGCGTCGGACTGTTTTGTGCAGTTTATCACTCGCGCTATTTTCCGCCTCGCAATGTTTTGTGCAGTTTACACTCGCGCTATTTTGCGCAACGCACTCTTTTGTGCAATTTATCACTCGTGCTATTTTGCACCTCGCAATGTTTTGTGCAGTTTACACTCACGCTATTTTGCGCATTGCACTCTTTTGTGCAATTTATCACTCGCGCTATTTTGCGTGTCGCACTGTTTTGTGCAGTTTATCACTCGCGCAATTTTGCGGCTCGTACTGTTTTGTGCAGTTTATCACTCGCGCTATGTTGCACATTGCACTCTTTTCTACACTTTCTACTCGCGCTATTTTGCGCGTCGCACTGTTTTGCGCAGTTTACAATCGTGCTATTTTGCGCATCGCACTGTTTTGCGCAGTTTACACTCGCGCTATTTTGCGCGTCGCACTATTTTGCGCTGCTTACACTCGCACTATTTTGCGCGTCGCACTGTTTTGCGCAGTTTACACTCGCGCTCTTTTGTGCGTCGCACTGTTTTGTGCATTTTACACTCGCGCTATTTTGCGCATCGCACTCTTTTGTGCAATTTATGACTCGCGCTATTTTGCGCCTCGCACTGTTTTGTGCTGTTTACACTCGCGCTATTTTGCGGGTCGCACTGTTTTGCGCAGTTTACACTCGCGCTATTTTGCGCGTCGCACTGTTTTGCGCAGTTTACACTCGTTCTATTTTGCGCGTCGCAATGTTTTGTGCAGATTACACTCGCTCTATTTTGCGCATCGCACTCTTATGTGCAATATATCACTCGCGCTATTTTGCGCGTCGCACTCTTTTGTCCAATTTATCACTCACGCTATTTTGCGTGTCGCACTGTGTTGCGCAGTTTACACTCGCGCTATTTTGCGCCTCGCACTGTTTTGCGTTGTTTACACTCATGCAACTTTGCGCGTTGCACTGTTTTGCAAAGTTTATCACTCGCGCTATTTTGCGCCTCGTACTGTTTTGTGCAGTTTATCACTCGCGCTATGTTGTACATCGCACTCTTTTGTGCACTTTATCACTCGCGCTATTTTGCGCGTCGCACTGTTTTGCGCAGTTTACAATCGCACTACTTTGCGCATCGCACTGTTTTGCGCAGTTTACAATCGCGCAATTTTGCCCGTCGCACTGTTTTGCGCAGTTTACACTCGCGCTATTTTGCGCGTCGCACTGTTTTGCGCTGTTTACACTCGCGCTATTTTGCGCGTCGCATTGTTTTGCACAATTTACACTCGCGCTATTTTGCACCTCGCACTGTTTTGCGCAATTTACACTCGCGCTATTTTGCGCGTCGCACTGTTTTGCGCTGTTTATCCCTCGCGCTATTTTGCGCCTCGTACTGTTTTGTGCAGTTCATCACTCGCGCTATGTTGTGCAACGCACTCTTTCGTGCACTTTATCACTCGTGCTATTTTGCGCGTCACACTGTTTTGCGCAGTTTACAATCGCGCTATTTTACGCGTCGCACTGTTTTGCGCAGTTTAGAATCGCGCTATTTTGCCCGTCGCACTGTTTTGCGCAGTTTACACTCGCGCTATTTTGTGTGTCGCACTGTTTTGTGCAATTTATCAGTGGCGCTATTTTCTGCCTCATACTGTTTTGTGCAGTTTATCACTCGCGCTATGTTGCGCATCGCACTCTTTTGTGCACTTTATCACTCGCGCTATTTTGCACGTCGCACTGTTTTGCGCAGTTTACAGTCGCGCTATTTTGCGCGTCCCACTGTTTTGTGCAGTTTATCACTCGCGTTATTTTGCTCCTCGTACTGTTTTGTGCAGTTTATCACTCGTGTTATGTTGCGCAACGCACTCTTTTGTGCACTTTATCACTCGCGCTATTTTGCGCAGTTTACAATCGCGCTATTTTGCGCGTCGCACTGTTTTGCGCAGTTTACAATCGCGCTATTTTGCCCGTCGCACTGTTTTGCGCAGTTTACACTCGCGTTATTTTGCGTGTCGCACTGTTTTGTGCAGTTTATTACTCGTGCTATTTTGCGTGTCGTACTATTTTGTGCAGTTTATCACTCGCGCTATGTTGCGCATCACACTCTTTTGTGCACTTTATCACTCGCGCAATTTTGCGTCTCGCACTGTTTTACGCAGTTTCCACTCGCGTTATTTTGCCCCTCGTACTGTTTTGTGTAGTTTATCACTCGCGCTATGTTGCGCATCGCACTCTTCTGTGCACATTATCACTCGCGCTATTTGGCGCGTCGCACTGTTTTGCGCAGTTTACAATCGCGCTATTTTGCGCGTCACACTGTTTTACGCAGTTTACAATCGTGCTATTTTGCGCATCGCACTGTTTTGCGCAGTTTACACTCGCGGTATTTTGCGCCTCACACTGTTTTGCGCTGTTTACACTCATGCAATTTTGCGCGTCGCACTGTTTTGCGAAGTTTATCACTCGCGCTATTTTTGCGCCTCGCACTGTTTTGTGCAGTTTATCACTCGCGCTATGTTGCGCATCGCACTCTTCTGTGCACTTTATCACTCGCGCTATTTTGCGCGTCGCACTGTTTTGGGCAGTTTACAATCGCACTATTTTGCGCGTCGCACTGTTTTGCGCAGTTTACAATCGCGCTATTTTGCCCGTCGCACTGTTTTGCTCAGTTTACACTCGCGCTATTTTCCGCGTCGCACTGTTTTGTGCAGTTTATCACTCGCGTTATTTTGCGCCTCGCAATGTTTTGTGCAGTTTACACTCGCGCTATTTTGCGCATCACACTCTTTTGCGCACTTTATCACTCGCGCTGTTTTGCGCGTCGCACTGTTTTGCGCATTTTACACTCACGCTATTTTGCGCGTCGCACTGTTTTGTGCAGTTTATCACTCGCGCTATTTTGCGCCTCATACTGTTTTGTGCAGTTTATCACTCGCGCTATGTTGCGCATCGCACTCTTTTGTGCACTTTATCACTCGCGCTATTTTGCGCGTCGCACTGTTTTGCGCAGTTTACACTCGCGCTATTTTGCGCGTCGCACAGTTTCGTGCAGTTTATCACTCGCGCTATTTTGCTCCTCGTACTGTTTTGTGCAATTTATCACTCGCGCTATGTTGCGCATCGCACTCTTTTGTGCACTTTATCACTCGCGCTATTTTGGGCATCGCACAGTTTTGCGCTGTTTACACTCGCGCTTTTTTGCGCGTCGCACTGTTTTGCACAGTTTACACTCGCGCTATTTTGCGCTACGCATTGTTTTCCGCTGTTTACACTCGCGCTATTTTGCGCGATGCACTGTTTTGCGTAGTTTACAATCGCGCATTTTTGCGCGTCCCACTGATTTGTGCAGTTTATCGCTCGCACTATTTTGCGCCTCGTACTGTTTTGTGCAGTTTATCACTCTGTCTATGTTCCGCATCGCACTCTTTTGTGCACTTTATCACTCGCGCTATGTTGCGCATCGCACTCTTCTGTGCACTTTATCACTCGAGCTATTTTGCGTGTCGCACTGTTTTGCGCAGTTTACAATCGTGCTATTTTGCGCGTCGCATTGTTTTGCGCAGTTTACACTCGCGCTATTTTGCGCGTCGCACGGTTTTGCGCAGTTTACACTCGCGCTATGTTGTGCGTCGCACTGTTTTGCGCTGTTCACACTAGCGCTATTTTGCGCGTCGCAATGTTTGGTGCATTTTACGCTCGCGCTATTTTGCGCATCGCACTCTTTTGTGCAATTTATCACTCGCTCTATTTTGCGCGTCGCACTGTTTTGCGGAGTTTACACTAGCGCTATTTTGCGCGTCGCACTGTTTTGCGCTGTTTACACTCGCGCTATTTTGCGCGTCGCACTGTTTTGCGCAGTTTACACTCGCGCTATTTTGCGCGTCGAACTGTTTTGTGCAGTTTATCACTCGCGCTATTTTGCGACTCGTGCTGTTTTGTGCAGTTTATCACTCGCGCTATGTTGCGCATCGCACTCTTTTGTGCACTTTATCACTCACGCTATTTTGCACGTCGCACTGTTTTGCGCAGTTTACACTCGCGCTATTTTGTGCGTCGCACAGTTTTGCGCAGTTTACAATCGCGCATTTTTGCGCGTCCCACTGATTTGTGCAGTTTATCACTAGCGCTACTTTGCGCCTCGTACTGTTTTGTGCAGTTTTTCACTCGGGCTATGTTGCGCATCGCACTCTTTTGTGCACTTTATCACGCGCGCTATTTTGCGCGTCGCACTGTTTTGCGCAGTTTATCAATCGTTCTATTTGGCGCATCGCACTGTTTTGCGCAGTTTACATTCGCGCTATTTTGCGCGTCGCACTGTTTTGCACTGTTTACACTCGCGCTATTTTGAGCGTCGCACTGTTTTGCGCAGTTTACACTCGCGCTATTTTGCGCGTCGCACTGTTTTGCGCAGTTTACACTCGCGCTATTTTGCGCGTCCCAATGTTTTGTGCATTTTACATTCGCGCTATTTTGCACATCGCACTCTTTTGTGCAATTTATCACCAGCGCTATTTTGCGCGTCGCACTAATTTGCGATGTTTACACTCGCGCTATTTTGCGCCTCGCACTATTTTGCACTGTTTACACTTGCGCTATTTTGCGCGTCCCACTGTTTTGTGCAGTTCATCACTCGCGCTATTTTGCACCTCGTACTGTTTTGTGCAGTTTATCACTCGCGCTATGTTGCGCATCGCACTCTTTTGTGCACTTTATCACTCGCGCTATTTTGAACGTCGCACTGTTGTGCGTAGTTTACAATCGCGCTATTTTGCGGGTCGCACTGTTTTGCGCAGTTTACACTCGCGCTATTTTGCGCGTCGCACTGTTTTGTGCAGTTTATCACTCGCGCTATTTTGCGGGTCGCACTGTTTTGCGCAGTTTACACTCGCCCTATTTTGCGCATCGCACTGTTTTGCGCTGTTTACACTCGCGCTATTTTGCGCATCGCACTCTTTTGTGCAATTTATCACTAGCGCTATTTTGCGCGTCGCACTGTTTTGCGCAGTTTACACTCGCGCTATTTTGCGCCTCGCACTGTTTTGCGCTGATTACATTCGCGCTATTTTGCGCGTCCCACTGTTTTGTGCAGTTTATCACTCGTGCTATTTTGCACCTCGTACTGTTTTGTGCAGTTTATCACTCGCGCTATGTTGCGCATCGCACTCTTTTGGGCACTTTATCACTCGCGCGATTTTGAGCGTCGCACTGTTTTGCGTAGGTTACAATCGCGCTATTTTGCGGGTCGCACTGTTTTGCGCAGTTTACACACGCGCTATTTTGCGCGTCGCACTGTTTTGCGCAGTTTACACTCGCCCTATTTTGCGCGTCGCACTGTTTTGTCCAGTTTATCACTCGCGCTATTTTGCCCCTCGTACTGTTTTGTGCAGTTTATCACTCGCGCTATGTTGCGCATCGCACTCTTTTGTGCACCTTATCACTCGAGCAATTTTGCGCGTCGCACTATTTTGCGCATTCTACAATCGCGCTATTTAGGGCGTCGCACTATTTTGCGCAGTTTACACTCGCGCTATTTTGCGCATCGCACTGTTTTGCGCAGTTTACATCCGCGCTATTTTGCGCCTCGCACTGTTGTGCGCTGTTTACACTCGCGCTATTTTGCGCGTCGCACTGTTTTGCGCAGTTTACACCCGCGCTATTTTACGCGTCGCAATGTTTGGGGCATTTCACACTCGCGTTATTTTGCGCATCGCACTCTTTTGTGCAATTTATCACTCGCGCTATTTTGCGCGTCGCACTGTTTTGCGCAGTTTACACTTGCGCTATTTTGCGCCTCGCACTGTTTTGAGCTGTTTACACTCGCGCTATTTTTCGCGTCGCACTGTTTTGTGCAGTTTACACTCGCGCTATTTTGCGCGTCGCACTGTTTTGTGAAGTTTATCACCCGCACTATTTTGCGCCTCGTGCTGTTTTGTGCAGTTTATCAGTCGCGCTATGTTGCGCATCGCACTCTTCTGTGCACTTTATCACTCGCGCAATTTTGCGCGTTGCACTGTTTTGCGCAGTTTACAATCGTGCTATTTTGCGCATCGCACTGTTTTGCCCAGTTTACACTCGCGTTATTTTGCGCGTCGCACTGTTTTGCGCTGTTTACACTCGCACTATTTTGCGCGTCGCACTGTTTTGCGCAGTTTACACTCGCGCTCTTTTGTGCGTCGCACTGTTTTGTGCATTTTACACTCGTGCTATTTTGCGCATCGCACTCTTTTGTGTAATTTATGACTCGCGCTATTTTGCGCCTCGCACTGTTTTGTGCTGTTTACACTCGCCCTATTTTGCGGGTCGCACTGTTTTGCGCAGTTCACACTCGTGCTATTTTGCGCGTCGCACTGTTTTGCGCAGTTTACACTCGTTCTATTTTGCGCGTCGCAATGTTTTGTGCAGTTTACACTCGCTCTATTTTGCGCATCGCACTCTTATGTGCAATATATCACTCGCGCTATTTTGCGCGTCGCACTCTTTTGTCCAATTTATCACTCGCGTTATTTTGCGTGTCGCACTGTGTTGCGCAGTTTACACTCGCGCTATTTTGCGCCTCGCACTGTTTTGCGTTGTTTACACTCATGCTACTTTGCACGTTGCACTATTTTGCAAAGTTTATCACTCGCGCTATTTTGCGCCTCGTACTGTTTTGTGCAGTTTATCACTCGCGCTATGTTGCGCATCGCACTCTTTTGTGCACTTTATCACTCGCGCTATTTTGCGCGTCGCACTGTTTTGCGCAGTTTACAATCGCACAACTTTGCGCATCGCACTGTTTTGCGCAGTTTACAATCGCGCAATTTTGCCCGTCGCACTGTTTTGCGCAGTTTACACTCGCGCTATTTTGCGCGTCGCACTGTTTCGTGCAGTTTATCACTCGCGCTATTTTGCGCCTCGCAATGTTTTGTGCAGTTTACACTCACGCTATTTTGCGCCTCGCACTGTTTTGCGCTGTTTACACTCGCGCTATTTTGCACGTCGCATTGTTTTGCGCAATTTACACTCGCGCTATTTTGCGCCTCGCACTGTTTTGCGCAATTTACACTCGCGCTATTTTGCGCGTCGCACTGTTTTGCGCAGTTTATCCCTCGCGCTATTTTGCGCCTCGTACTGTTTTGTGCAGTTTATCACTCGCGCTATGTTGCGCAACGCACTCTTTCGTGCACTTTATCACTCGTGCTATTTTGCGCGTCACACTGTTTTGCGCAGTTTACAATCGCGCTATTTTGCGCGTCGCACTATTTTGCGCAGTTTATAATCGCGCTATTTTGCCCGTCGCACTATTTTGCGCAGTTTACACTCGCGCTATTTTGCGTGTCGCACTGTTTTGTGCAGTTTATCAGTCGCGCTATTTTCCGCCTCGTACTATTTTGTGCAGTTTATCACTCGCGCTATGTTGTGCATCGCACTCTTTTGTGCACTTTATTACTCGCGCTATTTTGCACGTCGCACTGTTTTTGCGCAGTTTACAGTCGCGCTATTTTGCGCGTCCCACTATTTTGTGCAGTTTATCACTCGCGCTATTTTGCTCGTCGTACTGTTTTGTGCAGTTTATCACTCGCGCTATGTTGCGCAACGCACTCTTTTGTGCACTTTATCACTCGCGCTACTTTGCGCAGTTTACAATCGCGGTATTTTGCGCGTCGTATTGTTTTGCGCAGTTTACAATTGCGCTATTTTGCCCGTCGCACTGTTTTGCGCAGTTTACACTCGCGTTATTTTGCGTGTCGCACTGTTTTGTGCAGTTTATTACTTGCGCTATTTTGCGTGTCGTACTGTTTTGTGCAGTTTATCACTCGCGCTATGTTGCGCATCACACTCTTTTGTGCCCTTTATCACTCGCGCAATTTTGCGCCTCGCACTGTTTTACGCAGTTTACACTCGCGTTATTTTGCCCCTCGTACTGTTTTGTGTAGTTTATCACTCGCGCTATGTTGCGCATCGCACTCTTCTGTGCACATTATCACTGCGCGCTATTTTGCGCGTCGCACTGTTTTGCGCAGTTTACAATCGCGCTATTTTGCGCGTCGCACTATTTTGCGCAGTATACAATGGCGCTATTTTGCGCGTCGCACTGTTCTGCGCAGTTTAAATTCGCGCTATTTTGCCCGTCGCACTATTTTGCGCAGTTTACACTCACGATATTTTGCGCCTCGCAATGTTTTGTGCAGTTTACACTCGCGCTATTTTGCGCATCGCACTCTTTTGTGCAATTTATCACTCGCGCTACTTTGCGCGTCGCACTGTTTTGCGCTGTTTACACTCGCGCTATTTTGCGCATCGCACTGTTTTGCGCAGTTTACACTCGCACTATTTTGCGCGTCGCACTGTTTTGTGCAGTTTATCACTCGTGCTATTTTGCACCTCGCAATGTTTTGTGCAGTTTACACTCTCGCTATTTTGCACATTGCACACTTTTGTGCAATTTATCACTCGCGCTATTTTGCATATCGCACTGTTTTGTGCAGTTTATCACTCGCTCCATTTTGCGGCTCGTACTGTTTTGTGCAGTTTATCACTCGCGCTATGTTGCGCATCGCACTCTTTTCTACACTTTATACTCGCGCAATTTTGCGCGTCGCACTGTTTTACGCAGTTTACAATCGTGCTATTTTGCGCATCGCACTGTTTTGCGCAGTTTACACTCGCGGTATTTTGCGCCTCGCACTGTTTTGCGCTGTTTACACTCATGCTATTTTGCGCGTCGCACTGTTTTGCGAAGTTTATCACTCGCGCTATTTTTGCGCCTCGTACTGTTTTGTGCAGTTTATCACTCGCGCTATGTTGCGCATCGCACTCTTCTGTCCACTTTATCACTCGCGCTATTTTGCGTGTCGCACTGTTTTGGGCAGTTTACAATCGCACTATTTTGCGCGTCGCACTGTTTTGCGCAGTTTACAATCGCGCTATTTTGCCCGTCGCACTGTTTTGCTCAGTTTGCACTCGCGCTATTTTGCGCCTCGTACTATTTTGAGCGTCGCACTATCTTGCGCAGTTTACACTCGCGCTATTTTGCGCCTCGCACTGTTTTGCGCTGTTTACACTCGCGCTACTTTGCGCGTCACACTGTTTTGCGCAGTTTACACTCGCGCTATTTTGCGCCTCGTACTGTTTGTGCAGTTTGTCACTCGCGCTATGCTGCGCATCGAACTCTTCTGTGCACTTTACCACTCGCGCTATTTTGCGCGTCGCACTATTTTGCGCAGTTTACAATCGCGCTATTCTGCGCGTTGCACTGTTTTGCGCAGTTTACAATCGCGCTATTTTGCCCGTCGCACTGTTTTGCGCAGTTTACAATCGCGCTATTTTTGCCCGTCACACAATTTTACGCAGTTTACACTCGCGCTATTTTGCCCGTCGCACTGTTTTGTGCAGTTTATCACTCGCGCTATTTTCCGCCTCGGAATGTTTTGTGCAGTTTACACTCGTGCTATTTTGCGCAACGCACTCTTTTGTGCAATTTATCACTCGCGCTACTTTGCGCGTCGCACTGTTTTGCGCAGTTTACACTCGCGCTATTTTGCGCATCGCACTGTTTTGCGCAGTTTACACTCGCACCATTTTGCGCGTCGCACTGTTTTGTGCAGTTTATCACTCGTGCTATTTTGCACCTCGCAATGTTTTGTGCAGTTTACACTCTCGCTATTTTGCGCATTGCACTCTTTTGTACAATTTATGACTCGCGCTATTTTGCGTGTCGCACTGTTTTGTGCTGTTATCACTCGCGCTATTTTGCGGCTCGTACTGTTTTGTGCAGTTTATCACTCGCGCTATGTTGCGCATCGCACTCTTTTCTACACTTTATAGTCGCGAAATTTTGCGCGTCGCACTGTTTTGCGCAGTTTACAATCGTGCTATTTTGCGCATCGCACTGTTTTGCGCAGTTTACACTCGCGCTATTTTGCGCGTCGCACTGTTTTGCGCTGTTTACACTCGCGCTATTTTGCGCATCGCACTCTTTTGTGCAATTTATGACTCGCGCTATTTTGCGCCTCGCACTGTTTTCCGCTGTTTACACTCGCGCTATTTTGCGAGTCGCACTGTTTTGCGCAGTTTACACTCACGCTATTTTGCGCGTCGCACTGTTTTGCGCAGTTTACACTCGTGCTATTTTGCGCGTCGCAATGTTTTGTGCAGTTTACACTCACACTATTTTGCGCATCTCACTCTTTTGTGCAATATATCACTCGCGCTATTTTGCGCGTCGCACTCTTTTGTGCAATTTATCACTCACGCTATTTTGCGTGTCGCACTGTGGTGCGCAGTTTACAGTTGCGCTATTTTGTGCCTCGCACTGTTTTGCGCTGTTTACACTCATGCCACTTTGCGCGTTGCACTGTTTTGCGAAGTTTATCACTCGCGCTATGTTGCGCATCGCACTCTTTTGTGCACTTTATCACTCGCGCTATTTTGCGTGTCGCACTGTTTTGCGCAGTTTACAATCGCACTATTTTCCGCGTCGCACTATTTTGCGCAGTTTATAATCGCGCTATTTTGCCCGTGGCACTGTTTTGCGCAGTTTACACTCGCGCTATTTTGCGCGTCGTACTGTTTTGTGCAGTTTATCACTAGCGCTATTTTGCGCCTCGCAATGTTTTGTGCAGTTTACACTCGCGCTATTTTGCGCATCGCACTCTTTTGCGCACTTTATCACTCGCGCTATTTTGCGTATCGCACTGTTTTGCGTAGTCTACAATCGCGCTATTTTGCGCGTCGCACTGTTTTGCGCAGTTTACACTCTCTCTATTTTGCGCGTCGCACTGTTTTGCGCAGTTTACAATCGCGCTATTTTGCCCGTCGCACTATTTTTCGCAGTTTACACTCGCGCTATTTTGCGCGTCGCACTGTTTTGTGCAGTTTATCACTCGTGCTATTTTGCACCTCGCATTGTTTTGTGCAGTTTACACTCGTGCTATTTTGCGCATCGCACTCTTTTGTGCAATTTATCACCCGCGCTACTTTGCGCGTCGCACTGTTTTGCGCAGTTTACACTCGCGCTATTTTGCGCAGTTTACAATCGCGTTATTTTTCCCGTCGCACTATTTTGCGCAGTTTACACTCGCGCTATATTGCGCGTCGCACTGTTTTGTGCAGTTTACACTCGCACTATTTTACGCGTCGCACTGTTTGGGGCATTTTACACTCGCGCTATTTTGCGCATCGCACTCTTTTGTGCAATTTATCACTCGCGATATTTTGCGCGTCGCACTGTTTTGCGCAGTTTACACTCGCGATATTTTGCGCGTCGCACTGTTTTGCGCAGTTTACACTCGCGCTATTTTGCACGTCGCACTGTTTTGCGCAGTTTACACTCACGCTATTTTGCGCGTCACACTGTTTTGTGCAGTTTATCACTCGCGTTATGTTGCGCATCACACTCTTTTGTGCACTTTATCACTCGCGCAATTTTGCGCGTCGCACTGTTTTACGCAGTTTACACTCGCGTTATTTTGCCCCTCGTACTGTTTTGTGTAGCTTATCACTCGCGCTATGTTGCGCATCGCACTCTTCTGTGCACTTTATCACTCGCGCTATTTTGCGCGTCGCACTGTTTTGCGCAGTTTACAATCGCGCTATTTTGCGCGTCGCACTGTTTTGCGCAGTATACAACGGCGCTATTTTGCGCGTCGCACTGTTTTGCGCAGTATACAATCGCGCTATTTTGCCCGTCGCACTATTTTGCGCAGTTTACACTCGCGCTTTGCGCGTCGCACTGTTTTGTGCAGTTTATCACTCGCGCAATTTTGCGCCTCCCAATGTTTTGTGAAGTTTACACTCGCGCTATTTTGCGCATCGCACTCTTTTGTGTAATTTATCACTCGCGCTACTTTGCGTGTCGCACTGTTTTGCGCAGTTTACACTCGCGCTATTTTGCGCATCGCACTGTTTGTCGCAGTTTACACTCGCACTATTTTGCGCGTCGCACTGTTTTGTGCAGTTTATCACAGTGCTATTTTGCACCTCGCAATGTTTTGTGCAGTTTACACTCTCACTATTTTGCGCATTGCACTCTTTTGTGCAATTTATCACTCGCGCTATTCTGCGTGTCGCACTGTTTTGTGCAGTTTATCACTCGCGCTATTTTGCGGCTCGTACTGTTTTGTGCAGTATATCACTCGCGCTATGTTGCGCATCGCACTCTTTTCTACACTTTATACTCGCGCAATTTTGCGCGTCGCACTGTTTTGCGCAGTTTACAATCGTGCTATTTTGCGCATCGCACTGTTTTGCGCAGTTCACATTCGCGCTATTTTGCGCGTCGCACTGTTTTGCGCTGTTTACACTCGCGCTATTTTGCACGTCGCACTGTTTTGCGCAGTTTACACTCGAGCTATTTTGCGCGTCGCACTATTTTGTGCATTTTACACTCGCGCTATTTTGCGCATCGCACTCTTTTGTGCAATTTATGACTCGCGCTATTTTGCGCCTCGCACTATTTTGCGCTGTTTACACTCGCGCTATTTTGCGGGTCGCACTATTTTGCGCAGTTTACACTCGCGCTATTTTGCGCGTCGCACTGTTTTGCGCTGTTTACACTTGTGCTATTTTGCGCGACACAATGTTTTGTGCAGTTTACACTCGCGCTATTTTCCGCATCGCACTCTTATGTGCAATATATCACTCGCGCTATTTTGCGCGTCGCACTCTTTTGTGCAATTTATCACTCACGCTATTTTGTGTGTCGCACTGTGTTGCGCAGTTTACACTCGCGCTATTTTGCGCCTCGCACTGTTTTTCGCTGTTTACACTCATGCTACTTTGCGCGTTGCACTGTTTTGCGAAGTTTATCACTCGCGCTATTTTGCGCCTCGTACTGTTTTGTGCAGTTTATCACTCGCGCTATGTTGCGCATCGCACTCTTTTGTGCACTTTATCACTCGCGCTATTTTGCGCGTCGCACTGTTTTGCGCAGTTTACAATCGCACTATTTTGCGCGTCGCACTGTTTCGTGCAGTTTATAAGCGCGCTATTTTGCCGGTTGCACTGTTTTGCACAGTTTACACTCGCGCTATTTTGCGCGTCGCACTGTTTTGTGCAGTTTATCACTCGCGCTATTTTGCGCCTCGCAATGTTTTGTGCAGTTTACACTCGCGCTATTTTACGCATCGCACTCTTTTGCGCACTTTATCACTCGCCCAATTTTGCGTATCGCACTGTCTTGCGTAGTCTACAATCGCGCTATTTTGCGCGTCGCACTGTTTTGCGCAGTTTACACTCTCTCTATTTTGCGCGTCGCACTGTTTTGCGCAGTTTACACTCGCGCTATTTTGCGCGTCGTACTGTTTTACGCTATTTACACTCGCGCTATTTTGCGTGTCGCACTGTTTTGCGCAGTTTACACTTGCCTATTTTGCGCGTCACACCGTTTTGTGCTGTTTATCACTCGCGCTATTTTGTGCCTCGTACTGTTTTGTGCAGTTTATCACTCGCGCTATGTTGCGCAACGCACTCTTTTGTGCACTTTATCACTCGCGCTATTTTGCGCGTCGCACTGTTTTGCGCAGTTTACACTCGCGCTATTTTGCCCGTCGCACTGTTTTGCACAGTTTACACTCGCTATTTTGCGCGTCACACTGTTTTGTGCAGTTTATCACTCGCGCTATGTTGCGCATCACACTCTTTTCTGCACTTTATCACACGCGCAATTTTGCGCGTCGCACTGTTTTACGCAGTTTACACTCGCGTTATTTTGCCCCTCGTACTGTTTTGTGAAGTTTATCACTCGCGCTATGTTGCGCATCGCACTCTTCTGTGCACTTTATCACTCGCGCTATTTTGCGCGTCGCACTATTTTGCGCAGTTTACAATCGCGCTATTTTGCGCGTCGCATTGTTTTGCGCAGTATACAACGGCGCTATTTTGCGCGTCGCACTGTTTTGCGCAGTATACAATCGCGCTATTTTGCCCGTCGCACTATTTTGCGCAGTTTACACTCGCGCTATTTTGCGCGTCGCACTGTTTTGTGCAGTTTATCACTCGCGCAATTTTGCGCCTCCCAATGTTTTGTGAAGTTTACACTCGCGCTATTTTGCGCATCGCACTCTTTTGTGCAATTTATCACTCGCGCTACTTTGCGCGTCGCACTGTTTTGCGCAGTTTACACTCGCGCTATTTTGCGCATCGCACTGTTTTGCGCAGTTTACACTCGCACTATTTTGCGCGTCGCACTGTTTTGTACAGTTTATCACTCGTGCTATTTTGCACCTCGCAATGTTTTGTGCAGTTTACACTCTCACTATTTTGCGCATTGCACTCTTTTGTGCAATTTATCACTCGCGCTATTTTGCGTGTCGCACTGTTTTGTGCAGTTTATCACTCGCGCTATTTTGCGGCTCGTACTGTTTTGTGCAGTTACACTCGCGCTATGTTGCGCATCACACTCTTTTCACACTTTATACTCGCGCAATTTTGCGCGTCGCACTGTTTTGCGCAGTTTACAATCGTGCTATTTTGCGCATCGCACTGTTTTGCGCAGTTCACATTCGCGCTATTTTGCGCGTCGCACTGTTTTGCGCTGTTTACACTCACGCTATTTTGCACGTCGCACTGTTTTGCGCAGTTTACACTCGCGCTATTTTGCGCGTTACACTGTTTTGTGCATTTTACACTCGCGCTATTTTGCGCATCGCACTCTTTTGTGCAATTTATGACTCGCGCTATTTTGCGCGTCGCACTGTTTTGCGCTGTTTACACTTGTGCTATTTTGCGCGTCGCAATGTTTTGTGCAGTTTACACTCGCGCTATTTTCCGCATCACACTCTTATGTGCAATATATCACTCGCGCTATTTTGCGCGTCGCACTCTTTTGTGCAATTTATCACTCACGCTATTTTGCGTGTCGCACTGTGTTGCGCAGTTTACACTCGCACTGTTTTTCGCTATTTACACTGATGCTACTTTGCGTGTTGCACTGTTTTGCGAAGTTTATCACCCGCGCTATTTTGCGCCTCGTACTGTTTTGTGAAGTTTATCACTCGCGCTATGTTGCGCATCGCACTCTTTTGGCACTTTATAACTCGCGCTATTTGCGCGTCGCACTGTTTTGCGCATTTTACAATCGCGCTATTTTGCCGTTGCACTGTTTTGCGCAGTTTACACTCGCGCTATTTTGCGCCTCGCAATGTTTTGTGCAGTTACACTCGCGCTATTACGCATCGCACTCTTTTGCGCACTTTATCACTCGCGAAATTTTGCGTATCGCACTGTCTTGCGCAGTCACAATCGCGCTATTTTGCGCGTCGCACTGTTGCGCAGTTTACACTCTCTTATTTGCGGGTCGCACTGTTTTGCGCAGTTTACACTCGCGCTATTTTGCGCGTCCCACTGTTTTGTGCAGTTTATCACTCGCACTATTTTGCGCCTCGTACTGTTTTGTGCAGTTTATCACTCGCGCTATGTTGCGCAACGCACTCTTTTGTGCACTTTATCACAAGCGCTATTTTGCGCGTCGCACAGTTTTGCGCAGTTTACAATTGCGCTATTTTGCGCGTCGCACTATTTTGTGCAGTTTATCACTCGCGCTTTGTTGCGCATCACACTCTTTTGTACACTTTATCACTCGCCCAATTTTGCGCGTCGCACTGTTTTACGCAGTTTACAGTCGCGTTATTTTGCCCCTCGTCCTGTTTTGTGTAGTTTATCACTCGCGCTATGTTGCGCATCGCACTCTTCTGTGCACTTTATCACTCGCGCTATTTTGCGCGTCGCACTGTTTTGCGCAGTTTACAATCGCGCTATTTTGCGCGTCGCACAGTTTTGCGTAGTATACAATGGCGCTATTTTGCGCGTCGTACTGTTTTGCGCAGTTTACAATCGCGCTATTTTGCCCGTCGCACTATTTTGCGCAGTTTACACTTCGCGCTATTTTGTGCGTCGCACTGTTTTGTGCAGTTTATCACTCGCGTAATTTTGCGCCTCCCAATGTTTTGTGAAGTTTACACTCGCGCTATTTTGCGCATCGCACTCTTTTGTGCAATTTATCACTCGCGTACTTTGCGCGTCGCACTGTTTTGCGCAGTTTACACTCGCGCTATTTTGCGCATCGTACTGTTTTGCGCAGTTTACACTCGAACTATTTTGCACGTCGCACTGTTTTGTGCAGTTTATCACTCGTGCTATTTTGCACCTCGCAATGTTTTGTGCAGTTTACACTCTCGCTATTTTGCGCATTGCACTCTTTTGTGCAATTTATCACTCGCGCTATTTTGCATGTCGCACTGTTTTGTGCAGTTTATCACTCGCTCTATTTTGCGGCTCGTACTGTTTTGTGCAGTTTATCACTCGCGCTATGTTGCGCGTCGCACTATTTTACGCAGTTTACAATCGTGCTATTTTGCGCATCGCACTGTTTTGCGTAGTTTACACTCGCGGTATTTTGCGGCTCGCACTGTTTTGCGCTGTTTACACTCATGCTATTTTGCGCGTCGCACTGTTTTGCGAAGTTTATCACTCGCACTATTTTGCGCCTGGTACTGTTTTGTGCAGTTTTTCACTCGCGCTATGTCGCGCATCGCATTCTTCTGTGCACTTTATCACTCGCGCTATTTTGCGCATCGCACTGTTTTGGGCAGTTTACAATCGCACTACTTTGCGCGTCCCACTGTTTTGCGCAGTTTACAATCGCGCTATTTTGCCCGTCGCACTGTTTTGCGCAGTTTACACTCGCGCTATTTTCCGCGTCGCACTGTTTTGTGCAGTTTATCACTCGCGCTATTTTGCGCCTCGCAATGTTTTGGGCAGTTTACACTCGCGCTATTTTGCGCATCGCACTCTTTTGGGCACTTTATCACTAGCGCTATTTTGCGCGTCGCACTGTTTTGCGCAGTCTACAGTCGTGCTATTTTGGGCGTCGCACTATTTTGCGCAGTTTACACTCGCGCTATTTTGCGCGTCGCACTGTTTTGCGTAGTTTACACTCGCGCTATATTGCGCCTCGCACTGTTTTGCGCTGTTTACACTCGCGCTATTTTGCGCGTCGCACTGTTTTGCGCAGTTTACACTCGCGCTCTTTTGCGCGTCGCACTGTTTTGTGCAGTTTATCACTCGCGCTATTTTGCGCCTCGTACTGTTTTGTGCAGTTCATCACTCGCGCTATGTTGCGCATCGCACACTTTTGTGCACTTTATCACTCGCGCTATTTTGCGCGTCGCACTGTTTTGCGCAGTTTACAATCGCGCTATTTTGCGCGTCGCACTGTTTTGCGCAGTTTACAATGGCGCTATTTTGCGCGTCGCACTGTTTTGCGCAGTTTACAATCGCGCTATTTTGCCCGTCGCACTATTTTTCGCAGTTTACACTCGTGCTATTTTGCGCGTCGCACTGTTTTGTGCAGTTTATCACTCGTGCTATTTTGCACCTCGCATTGTTTTGTGCAGTTTACACTCTCGCTATTTTGCGCATCGCACTCGTTTGTGCAATTTATCACTCGCGCTACTTTGCGCGTCGCACTGTTTTGCGCAGTTTACACTCGCGCTATTTTGCGCAGTTTACAATCGCGTTATTTTGCCCGTCGCACTGTTTTGTGCAGTTTACACTCGCGCTATTTTACGCGTCGCACTGTTTGGGGCATTTTTCACTAGCGCTATTTTGCGCATCGCACTCTTTTGTGCAATTTATCACTCGCGCTATTTTGCGCCTCGCACTGTTTTGCGCTGTTTACACTCGCGCTATTTTGCGCGTCGCACTGTTTTGTGCAATTTATCACTCGCGCTATTTTGCGCCTCGTACTGTTTTGTGCAGTTTATCACTCGCGCTATGTTGCGCATCGCACTCTTCTGTGCACTTTATCACTCGCGCTATTTTGCGCGTCGCACAGTTTTACGCAGTTTACAATCGGGCTATTTTGCGCGTCGCACTGTTTTGCGCAGTTTGCACTCGCGCTGTTTTGCGCGTCGCACTGTTTTGCGCAGTTTACACTCGTGCTATTTTGCGCCACGCATTGTTTTGCGCTGTTTGCACTCGCGCTATTTTGCGCGTCGCACTATTTTGCGTAGTTTACAATCGCGCATTTTTGCGCGTCCCACTGATTTGTGCAGTTTATCAGTCATGCTATTTTGCGCCTCGTACTGTTTTGTGCAGTTTATCACTCGCGCTATGTTCCGCATCGCACACTTTTGTGCACTTTATCACTCGCGCTATGTGGCGCATCGCACTCTTCTGTGCACTTTATCACTTGAGCTATTTTGCGCGTCGCACTGTTTTGCGCAGTTTACACTCGCGCTATTTCGCGAGTCGCACTGTTTTGCGCAGTTTACACTCGCGCATTTTTGCGCGTCCCACTATTTTGTGCAGTTTATCACTCGCGCAATTTTGCGCCTCGTACTCTTTTGTGCACTTTATCACTCGCGCTATTTTGCACGTCGCACTGTTTTGCGCAGTTTACAATCGCTCTATTTTGCGCGTCGCACTGTTTTGCGCAGTTTACAATAGTGCTATTTTGCGCCACGCACTGTTTTGCGCTGTTTGCACTCGCGCTACTTTGCGCGTCGCACTGTCTTGCGCAGTTTACAATCGCGCTATTTTCCGCGTCGCACTGTTTCGTGCAGTTTATCACTCGCGCTATTTTGCTCCTCGTACTCTTTTGTGCACTTTATCACTCGCGCAATTTTGCGCGTCGCACTGTTTTGCTGAGTCTACAATCGCGCTATTTTGCGCGTCGCACTATTTTGCACAGTTTACACTCGCGCTATTTTGCGCGTCGCACTGTTTTGCGCAATTTACACTCGCGCTATTTTGCGCCTCGTACTGTTTTGCGCTGTTTACAGTCGCGCTATTTTGCACGTCGCAATGTTTGGTGCATGTTACACTCGCGCTATTTTGCGCGTTGCACTGTTTTGCGCTGTTTACACTCGCGCTTTTTTGCGCGTCGCAGAGTTTTGCGCAGTTTACACTCGCGCTATTTTGCGCCACGCACTGTTTTGCGCTGTTTACACTCGCGCTATTTTGCGCGTCGCACTATTTTGCGCAGTTTACAATCGCGCATTTTTGCGCGTCCCACTGATTTGTGCAGTTTATCGCTCGTGCTATTTTGCGCCTCGTACTGTTTTGTGCAGTTTATCACTCTATCTATGTTCCGCATCGCACTCATTTGTGCACTTTATCACTCGCGCTATGTTGCGCATCGCACTCTTCTGTGCACTTTATCACTCGAGCTATTTTGCGCGTCGCACTGTTTTGCGCAGTTTACAATCGTGCTATTTTGCGCGTCGCACTGTTTTGCGCAGTTTACACTCGCGCTATTTTGTGCGTCGCACTGTTTTGCGCTGTTTACACTCGCGGTATTTTGCGCGTCGCAATGTTTGGTGCATTTTACACTCGCGCTATTTTGCGCATCGCACTCTTTTGTGCAATTTATCACTCGCGCTATTTTGCGCGTCGCACTGTTTTACGCAGTTTACACTAGCGCTATTTTGCGCCTCGCACTGTTTTGCGCAGTTTACACTTGCGCTATTTTGCGCGTCGCACAGTTTTGTGTAGTTTATCACTCGCGCTATTTTGCGCCTCGTGGTGTTTTGTGCAGTTTATCACTCGCGCTATGTTGCGCATCGCACTCTTCTGTGCACTTTATCACTCGCGCTATTTTGCGCGTCGCACTGTTTTGCGCAGTTTACACTCGCGCTATTTTGCGCGTCGCACCGTTTCGCGCAGTTTACAATCGCGCATTTTTGCGCGTCCCACTGATTTGTGCAGTTTATCACTCGCGCTATTTTGCGCCTCATACTGTTTTGTGCAGCTTATCACTCGCGCTATGTTGCGCATCGCACTCTTTTGTGGACTTTATCTCGCACGCTATTTTGCGCGTCACACTGTTTTGCGCAGTTTATCAATCGTGCTATTTTGCGCATCGCACTGTTTTGCGCAGTTTACATTCGCTCTATTTTGCGCGTCGCACTGTTTTGCGCTGTTTACACTCGCCCTATTTTGAGCGTCGCACTGTTTTGCGCAGTTTCCACTCGCGCTATTTTGCGTGTCGCACAGTTTTGTGCAATTTATCACCAGCGCTATTTTGCACGTCGCACTGTTTTCCGATGTTTACACTCGCGCTATTTTGCGCCTCGCACTGTTTTGCACTGTTTACACTCGTGCTATTTTGCGTGTCCCACTATTTTGTGCAGTTTATCACTCGCGCTATTTTGCACCTCATACTGTTTTATGCAGTTTATCACTCGCGCTATTTTGCACCTCGTACTGTTTTGTGCAGTTTATCACTCGCGCTATGTTGCGCATCGCACTCTTTTGGGCACTTTATCACTCGCGCTATTTTGAGCGTCGCACTGTTTTGCGCAGTTTACAATCGCGCTATTTTGCGGGTCGCACTGTTTTGCGCAGTTTACACTCGCGCTATTTTGCGCGTCGCACTGTTTTGCGCAGTTTACACTCGCCCTATTTTGCGCGTCGCACTGTTTTGTGCAGTTTATCACTCGCGTTATTTTGCCACTCGTACTGTTTTGTGCAGTTTATCACTCGCGCTATGTTGCGCATCGCACTCTTTTGGACACTTTATCACTCGCGCAATTTTGCGCGTCGCACTACTTTCCGCAGTCTACAATCGCGCTATTTTGCGCGTCGCACTGTTTTGCACAGTTTACACTCGCGCTATTTTGCGCGTCGCACTGTTTTGCGCAGTTTACACCCGCGCTATTTTGCGCGTCGCAATGTTTGGGGCATTTTACATTCGCGCTATTTTGCGCATCGCACTCTTTTGTGCAATTTATCACTCGCGCTATTTTGCGCGTCGCACTGTTTTGCGCTGTTTACACTCGCGCTATTTTGTACCTCGCACTGTTTTGCGCTATTTACACTCGCGCTATTTTGCGCGTCGCACTGTTTTGCGCAGTTTACACTCGCGCTATTTTGCGTGTCGCACTGTTTTGTGAAGTTTATCACTCGCGCTATTTTGCGCCTCGTGCTGTTTTGTGCAGTTTATCACTCGCGCTATGTTGCGCATCGCACTCTTCTGTGCACTTTATCACTCGAGCTATTTTGCGCGTCGCACTGTTTTGCGCAGTTTACAATCGTGCTATTTTGCGTGTCGCACTGTTTTGCGCAGTTTACACTCGCGCTATTTTGTGCGTCGCACAGTTTTGCGCAGTTTACACTCGCGCTATTTTGTGCGTCGCACTGTTTTGCGCTGTTTACACTCGCGCTATTTTGCGCGTCGCAATGTTTGGTGCATTTTACACTCGCGCTATTTTGCGCATCGCACTCTTTTGTGCAATTTATCACTCGCGCTATTTTGCGCGTCGCACTGTCTTGCGCAGTTTACACTAGCGCTATTTTGCGCCTCGCACTGTTTTGCGCTGTTTACACTCGCGCTATTTTGCGCGTCGCACTGTTTTGCGCAGTTTACACTCGCGCTATTTTGCGCGTCGCACTGTTTTGTGCAGTTTATCACTCGCGCTATTTGCGCCTCGTGCTGTTTTGTGCAGTTTATCACTCGCGCTATGTTGCGCATCGCACTCTTCTGTGCACTTTATCACTCGCGCTATTTTGCGCGTCGCACTGTTTTGCGCAGTTTACACTCTCGCTATTTTGTGCGTCGCACTGCTTTGCGCAGTTTACAATCGCGCATTTTTGCGCGTCCCACTGATTTGTGCAGTTTACCACTCGCCCTATTTTGCGCCTCGTACTGTTTTGTGCAGTTTATCACTCGCGCTATGTTGCGCATCGCACTCTTTTGTGCACTTTATCACACGCGCTATTTTGCGCGTCGCACTGTTTTGCGCAGTTTACAATCGTGCTATTTTGCGCATCGCACTGTTTTGCGCAGTTTACAGTCGCGCTATTTTGCGCGTCGCACTGTTTTGCGCTGTTTACACTCGCGTTATTTTGCGCGTCGCACTGTTTTGCGCAGTTTACACTCGCGCTATTTTGCGCGTCGCACTGTTTTGCGCTGTTTACACTCGCGCTATTTTGCGCGTCCCAATGTTTTGTGCATTTTACACTCACGCTATTTTGCGCATCGCACTCTTTTGTGCAATTTATCACCAGCGCTATTTTGCGCGCCGCATTGTTTTGCGCAGTTTACACTCGCGCTATTTTTCGCCTCGCACTGTTTTGCGCTGTTCACACTCGCGTTATTTTGCGCGTCCCACTGTTTTGTGCAGTTTATCACTCACGCTGTTTTGCACCTCGTACTGTTTTGTGCAGTTTATCACTCGCGCTGTGTTGCGCATCGCACTCTTTTGTGCACTTTATCACTCGCGCAATATTGCACGTCGCACTATTTTGCGCAGTCTACAATCGCGCTATTTTGCGCGTCGCACTATTTTGCGCAGTTTACAATCGCGCTATTTTGCGCGCCGCAATGTTTTGCGCAGTTTACACTCGCGCTATTTTGCGCCTCGCACTGTTTTGCGCTGTTTACACTCGCGCTATTTTGCGAGTCGCACTGTTTTGCGCAGTTTACACTTGCGCTATTTTGCGCGTCGCAATGTTTGGGGCATTTTACACTCGCGCTATTTTGCGCATCACACCATTTTGTGCAATTTATCACTAGCGCTATTTTGCGCGTCGCACTGTTTTGCGCAGTTTACACTCGCGCTATTTTGCGCGTCGCACTGTTTTGCGCTGTTTACACTCGCACTATTTTGCGCAGTTTACTCTCGCGCTATTTTGCGCCACGCACTGTTTTGCGCTGTTTACACTCGCGCTATTTTGCGCGTCGCACTGTTTTGCACAGTTTACAATCACGCATTTTTGCGCGTCCCACTGATTTGTGCAGTTTATCACTCACGCTATTTTGCACCTCGTACTGTTTTGCGCAGTTTATCACTCGCGCTATGTTCCGCATCGCACTCTTTTGTGCACTTTATCACTCGCGCTATGTTGCGCATCGCACTCTTCTGTGCACTTTATCGCTCGAGCGATTTTGCGCGTCGCGCTGTTTTGCGCAGTTTACACTCGCGCTATTTTGCGCGTCGCACTGTTTTGCTCAATTTACACTCACGCTATTTTGCGCGACGCACTGTTTCATGCAGTTTATCACTCGCTCTACTTTGCTCCTCGTACTGTTTTGTGCAGTTTATCACTCGCGCTATGTTGCGCATCGTACTCTTTTGTGCACTTTATCCCTCGCGCAATTTTGCGCGTCGCACTATTTTGCGTAGTCTATAATCGCGCTATTTTGCGCGTCGCATTATTTTGCGCAGTTTACACTCGCGTTATTTTGCGCGTCGCACTGTTTTGGCGCAGTTTACACTCGCGCTATTTTGCGCCTCGCACTGTTTTGCACTGTTTACACTCGCGCTATTTTGTGCGTCGCACTGTTTTGCGCAGCTTACACCCGCGCTATTTTGCGCGTCGCAATGTTTGGTGCATTTTACACTCGTGCTATTTTGCGCATTTTATCACTCGCGCTATTTTGCACAGTTTACACTCGCGCTATTTTGCGCCTCGCACTGTTTTGCGCTGTTTACACTCGCGCTATTTTGCGCGTCGCACTGTTTTGCGCAGTTTACACTCGCGCTATTTTGCGCGTCGCACTGTTTTGTGCATTTTATCACTCGCGCTATTTTGCGCCTCGTGCTATTTTGTGTAGTTTATCACTCGCGCTATGTTGCTTATCGCATTCTTTTGTGCACTTTATCACTCGCGCAATTTTGCGCGTCGCACTATTTTGCGCAGTCTATAATCGCGCTATTTTGCGCGTCGCACTACTTTGCGCTGTTTACACTCGCGCTATTTTGCGCCTCGCACTGTTTTGCGCTATTTACACTCGCGCTATTTTGCGCGTCGCACTGTTTTGCGCATTTTACACTCGCGCTATTTTGCGCGTCGCACTGTTTTGCACAGTTTACACTCGCGCTATTTTGCGCGTCGCAATGTTTTGTGCATTTTACACTCGCGCTATTTTACGCGTCGCACTCTTTTGTGCAATTTATCACTAGCGCTATTTTGCGCGTCGCACTGTTTTGCGCAGTTTACACTTGCGCTATTTTGCGCGTCGCACTATTTTGCGCAGTTTACATTCGCGCTATTTTGCGCCTCGCACTGTTTTGCGCTGTTTACACTCACGCTATTTTGCGCGTCCCACTGTTTTGTGCAGTTTATCACTCGCGCTATTTTGCACCTCGTACTATTTTGTGCAGTTTATCACTCGCGCTATGTTGCGCATCGCAGTATTTTGTGCACTTTATCACTCGCGCTATTTTGAGCGTCGCACTATTTTGCGGAGTTTACAATCGCGCTTTTTTGCGGCTCGCATTGTTTTGCGCAGTTTACACTCGCGCTATTTTACGCATCGCACTGTTTTGCGCAGTTTACAGTCGCCCTATTTTGCGCATCGCACTGTTTTGCACAGCTTACACTGGCGCTATTTTGCGCGTCGCACTGTTTTGCGCAGTTTACACTCGCCCTATTTTGCGCATCGCACTGTTTTACGCTGTTTACACTCGCGCTATTTTGCGCGTCGCACTGTTTTGCGCAGTTTACAATCGCGCATTTTTGCACGTCCCACTGATTTGTGCAGTTTATCGCTCGCGCTATTTTGCGCCTCGTACTGTTTTGTGCAGTTTATCACTCTCTCTATGTTCCGCATCGCACTCATTTGTGCACTTTATCACTCGCGCTATGTTGCGCATCGTACTATTCTGTTCCCTTTATCACTCGAGCTATTTTGCGCGTCGCACTGTTTTGCGCAGTTTACAATCGTGCTATTTTGCGCGTCGCACTGTTTTGCGTAGTTTAGACTCGCGCTATTTTGCGCGTCGCACTGTTTTGCACAGTTTACACTCGCGCTATTTTGCGCGTCGCACAGTTTTGCGCAGTTTACTCTCGCGCTATTTTGTGCGTCGCACTGTTTTGCGCTGTTTACACTCGCACTATTTTGCGCATCGCAATGTTTGGTGCATTTTACACTCGCGCTATTTTGCACATCGCACTCTTTTGTGCAATTTATCACTCGCGCTATTTTGCGCGTTGCACTGTTTTGCACAGTTTACACTAGCGCTATTTTGCGCCTCGCACTGTTTTGCGCTGTTTACACTCGCGCTATTTTGCGCGTCGCACTGTTTTCTGCAGTTTATCACTCGCGCCATTTTGCGCCTCGTGCTGTTTTGTGCAGTTTATCACTCGCGCTATGTTGCGCATCGCACTCTTCTGTGCACTTTATCACTCGCGCTATTTTGTGCGTCGCACTGTTTTGCGCAGTTTACACCCGCGCTATTTTGCGCGTCGCACTGTTTCGCAGAATTTACAATCGCGCATTTTTGCGCGTCCCACTGATTTGTGCAGTTTATCACTCGCGCTATTTTGCGCCTCGTACTGTTTTGTGCAGTTTATCACTCGCGCAATGTTGCGCATCGCACTGTTTTGTGCACTTTATCACGCGCGCTATTTTGCGCGTCGCACTGTTTTGCGCAGATTATCACTCGCACTACTTTGCGCGTCGCACTGTTTTGCGCTGTTTACACTCGCGCTATTTTGAGCGTCGCACTGTTTTGCGCAGTTCACACTCGCGCTATTTTGCGCGTCGCACAGTTTTGCATAGTTTACACTCGCGCTATTTTGCGCGTCCCAATGTTTTGTGCATTTTACACTCGCGCTATTTTGCGCATCGCACTCTTTTGTGCAATTTATCACCAGCGCTATTTTGCGCGTCGCACTGTTTTGCGATGTTTCCACTCGCGCTATTTTGCGCCTCGCACTGTTTTGCACTGTTTACACTCGCGCTATTTTGCGTATCCCACTGTTTTGTGCAGTTTATCACTCGCGCTATTTTGCACCTCGTACTGTTTTGTGCAGTTTATCACTCGCGCTATGTTGCGCATCGCACACTTTTGTGCACTTTATCACTCGCGCTATTTTGAGTGTCGCACTGTTTTCCGCAGTTTACAATCGCGCTATTTTGCTGGTCGCACTGTTTTGCGCAGTTTACATTCGCGCTATTTTGCGCGTCGCACTGTTTTGCGCAGTTTACACTCGCGCTATTTTGCGCGTCGCAATGTTTGCTGCATTTTACACTCGCGCTATTTTGCGCATCACACTCTTTTGTGCAATTTATCGCTAGCGCTATTTTGCGCGTCGCACTGTTTTGCGCAGTTTACACTCGCGCTATTTTGCGCCACGCACTGTTTTGCGATGTTTACACTCGCGCTATTTTGCGCGTCGCACTGTTTTGCGCAGTTTACAATCGCGCATTTTTGCGCGTCCCACTGATTTGTGCAGTTTATCACTCGCGCTATTTTGCACCTCGTACTGTTTTGCGCAGTTTATCACTCGCGCTATGTTCCGCATCGCACTCTTTTGTGCACTTTATCACTCGCGCTATGTTGCGCATCGCACTCTTCTGTGCACTTTATCACTCGAGCTATTTTGCGCGTCGCACTATTTTGCGCAGTTTACACTAGAGCTATTTTGCGCGTCGCACTGTTTTCCACAGTTTACACTCGCGCTATTTTGCGCATCGCACTGTTTTTCGCTGTTTACACTCGCGCTATTTCGCGCATCGCACTCTTTTGTGCAATTTATCACTAGCGCTATTTTGCGCGTCGCACTGTTTTGCGCAGTTTACACTCACGCTATTTTGCGCCTCGCACTGTTTTGCGCTGTTTTCACTCGCGCTATTTTGCGCGTCCCACTGTTTTGTGCAGTTTATCACTCGCGCTATTTTGCGCCTCATACTGTTTTGTGCAGTTTATCACTCGCGCTATGTTGCGCATCGCACTCTTTTGGGCACTTTATCACTCGCGCTATTTTTAGCGTCGCACTGTTTTGCGCAGTTTACAATCGTGCTATTTTGCGGGTCGTACTGTTTTGCGCAGTTTACACTCGCGCTATTTTGCGCGTCGCACTGTTTTGCGCAGTTTACACTCGCCCTATTTTGCGCGTCGCACTGTTTTGTGCAGTTTATCACTCGCGCTATTTTGCCCCTCACACTGTTTTGTGCAGTTTATCACTCGCGCTATGTTGCGCATCGCACTCTTTTGTGCACTTTATCAGTCGCGCAATTTTGCGCGTCGTACTATTTTGCGCAGTCTACAATCGCGCCATTTTGCGCGTCGCACTATTTTGCGCAGTTTACACTCGCGCCATTTTGCGCGTCGCACTGTTTTGCGCAATTTACACTCGCGCTATTTTGCGCCTCGCACTGTTTTGCGCTGTTTAAACTCGCGCTATTTTGCGCGTCGCACTGTTTTGCGCAGTTTACACCCGCGCTATTTTGCGCTTCGCAATGTTTGGGGCATTTTACACTCGCGCTATTTTGCGCATCGCACACTTTTGTGCAATTTATCACTCGCGCTATTTTGCGCGTCGCACTATTTTGCGCAGTGTAAACTCGCGCTATTTTGCGCCTCGCACTGTTTTGCGCTGTTTACACTCGCACTATTTTGCGCGGCGCACTGTTTTGCGTAGTTTACAATCGCGCATTTTTGCGTGTCCCACTGATTTGTGCAGTTTATCACTCGCGCTATTTTGCGCCTCGTATTGTTTTGTGCAGTTTATCACTCGCGCTATGTTGCGCATCGCACTCTTTTGTGCACTTTATCACGCGCGGTATTTTGCTCGTCGCACTGTTTTGCGCAGTTTACAATCGTGCTATTTTGCGCATCGCAATGTTTTGCGCAGTTTACATTCGCGCTATTTTGCGCATCGCACTATTTTGCGTTGTTTACACTCGCGCTATTTTGCGCGTCGCACTATTTTACGCAGTTTACACTCGCGCTATTTTACGCGTCGCACTATTTTGTGCAGTTACACTCGCTCTATTTTGCGCGTCCCAATGTTTTGTGCATTTTACGCTCGCGCTATTTTGCGCATCGCACTCTTTTGTGCAATTTATCACTAGCGCTATTTTGCGCGTCGCACTATTTTGCGCAGTTTACACTCGCGCTATTTTGCGCCTCGCACTGTTTTGCACTGTTCACACTCGCGTTATTTTGCGCGTCCCACTGTTTTGTGCAGTTTATCACTCGCGCTATTTTGCACCTCGTACTGTTTTGTGCAGTTTATCACTCGCGCTATGTTGCGCATCGCACTCTTTTGTGCACTTTATCACTCGCGCAATTTTGCGCGTCGCACTATTTTGCACAGTCTACAATCGCGCTATTTTGCGCGTCGCACTATTTTGCGCAGTTTACACTCGCGCTATTTTGCGCGTCGCACTGTTGTGCG
>JAPPVO010007993.1:0-33268 GCA_030407325.1 Camellia japonica
GGTGATTCCTTGATCCAACGCGGCCGTCATGACCAGATTTCTTCTGAGTTCTGCGTCATGCTAAGTCCTGCCGCAGCAAGAAAGACACTAATTGTTCTGGATCGACCCTCTGAATCTCTGAACCCTAAACAGAAAACAAACAGTATTTCAGCCCCGACAGATCAAGCGCGGGTGTAGCCGATAACTGTACTCTACTACTGATCACTGTTCCCCAGAATTACTATTCAAAGCTGACTGATACCCGCAGACAACTGATTCTCACAACACTGATACTGGTGCCCTCAGGCCGGATACCCAACTTGCAAACTGATATATGCGTTCCCTGCAGAGATACATTCTAAAGCACATACCAGGTAAGTGAGAGCCAATACACCCCTATGTTGGGGTAGGGTTTCCCTGTCCTATTTTGTCAGGAGCTAGGGTTTCACTACGCACACAGTGGTTTCAAACAACCTACATCGGGTAAGCCACCTGTCCTAGTTTGGAATGGTCACTATGGATTCCGAATATGCACTAGGTCGAATGGTCAAAAGGGTGCCCCGGTAAAACCGGGGTTTGTGTTCCCATGCTGTCAGAGCCCATAACCGGTCAGCCTTATGGTCATGCCTTGACAAGACAAGCCTCCGGCAAACCGTTCAGGAATGGCAGATGGCAAACACGGTGTCCTAGCGCACCAATGCACATGCAATGCAAAGAACACATAAGTGTAGTCAAAACGGATATCACGAGTTCGAGTCAAGCTCTCTAAAACTCCCAGCAGAGTCGCCAGAAACTGTAGACGCGCCCGTGGGCTTCACTCTACAGTTCGGACTCCCTTTTTTGTGTGTTGCGGTTCGTAGTCTGAACCAAAGAGTCCACCTGGCAAATCGTTTTGAGAGAAAACAGATTTTTGAAAAAGTAGTGCCAAATATGGACTGCTTTGCCAGATTACAGAGTCGCCACCTAAATATTTTTAAAATGGGAAATTTAGGAAACCCTGACTCGGTGCCGAAGGCCACGTGTCCGTCATCACCAAAGTGGCTTGGCTCGGGAGCTTTGGTACGATCGGGGAAGGTCAGCTATGAGCACCCCCTTTCGCCCGGTCCGAAGACCGGCCTCTACTAACCGTGATATCCAAGTTTGAAAACTTTATGCGTTCTTATTCCGGTTATTAGCCTAGAATTACTATGTTATGCGCACAGCAACAAGTATAGACTAGATTGCCTAATTTGGAAATAAACATTGCATATCCGTTTTGTCTCGAAAAACGTGTTGGTTTTTGCTACTCGCAAGTAGGCTAAAATACGGATTTCAATGAGTTGTTCCAACTCACGCAATCCAACCTTCACCCACAGGCATTCAAACAGTTTATCTCATGTAAGCACTTAGCCGCATGGTAAGCATACTGTCATGGCAACATTCACACGCATGTGGTGCTAAAGCGTAAATACTTACATCGTTCTCCGTGCCAAAACAGTAAACTAGTTAGCAAACATGCAAGACCTAGTTTATGTTAAGTGACTAATGCATCGCATACGGGATGTAATCTAGACAGGCTCGGCTATCCTAAGCATGGCACATGAAATGTAACAACTATCACGTATTCAATTTGGAATTGAAAGTACGATGCAGTTTGTATGATGTACCGAGCCCGATGTAAACAAATGCATGAATGCACGCATGCATTGCATAAGGTATGCTAATTTGGATGTGCCCTAATCTACCATCGTAAGCAGGTATAAAAGGGAAGAAAGAAATGGGGATTGGAAGACATACACCCACGCACCCACACTTATTACAACTTTGCCCTCGCTCGGAGGGACCGAATAATAATACAAAACCGAATAAATAACTAACTACTCTAGCTAATTAAATATTACAAATTAACTAAATTAATTAAATAAATAATTAATCTAATTAAGCATTAAACCGCCTCGGGATGAGGGCCGGATGCAGCGCGCGCTCGGGACTGGCTCGGAATCGCACTGCCATGCACGGATTGCCTCTGTTTCCTCTGCTCTCCTCCTCAGAAAATTACCAAAATCCCAGGAGTGCCTCTCAGGGCACTGGGGAGTACCACCGGCTGGGGCAGAGCACCACCGGCTGAAGGGGGAGGCCACCGGCACTGAATTGTTCCATCGGCTGGGAAAACACTGCCGGTCGGCACTAAAAAGTGCCGGTCGGCACAAAATGTTCTGCAGATCCTGCAACTCACAGCAGCAGAGGACAAACTATGCATGGCAAGGTAATTCAAAGCATGTATGCACAAAACACATCCACACCATGTTAATGACTCAACGGGGCATGTGCCTCGATTCCCGGACCACCAATCGCGCATTTTCATGCATGATGGCCCTAAGAATCAAGGATGCAACTTTGATCTCAATGTGTGCAAATCAAACGAACAAAAGTCCCAATCCCTATCACAACTCAAGGGACAAGGAATGCATGTTGACATGATGCAACCTAGTCATGTTATCTACCATGCAACAAGGGTAATACAATGCACTCATGCAAGCATACAAGCAAGCATATAATACAAGCATGCAAACCAAATGAGGGATGGACCTAGACATGAATTAGGCAACCCAAAAGGCCTAAATCAGTGGCCAAAGTGCCTAGAAAATGAGACCAAGTGTACATACACATGTGCACGTGTTAAGGCTCAAACCCAAGGCATAAACAAGCAACATTCAAGCACACTTAAAGAGGCACAAGCGTGGACTAAAAGCATGCATTAGAAGCTCTGAAATTCATGTCAAACATGATGCCAAATCATGCAATGAAGTGTGCCAAACAAAGCATGCAAATGACCTAGGCTTAAGGCAAGCTAATAGGGCATTGAACCACACCTATGCAAGACAATTATGGCATGCCTTAATCAACCCAAAACGGACTTTGAGCATGTCAAAATAGGCCCAAAGGACCACTTAGATGGCATCTAAGAAGCTTGAAATCAAGGGCATGCAACATGACCAAAACATGGGGCATTTAACACTAGCTTAAGAAGTCACAAAGAGGCATGCAATGTAAACATACAAGCACTTCTAGGGGACTGAAATTGCATGTCAAGTGGCCCCAAACCACCAAAATAATGCAAACAACACATGCTACACATGCATGCTCTTAAGGCCAACAAGCCAATGCAAAGGGGCTATATTAAACATGCTAAGATTGACCAAAATACTTATGGACAGACCTAAAACATGGTAATATGAGCACGAAATCTTCACAAACACAAGTCTAAAACATGCTAGAATGGAGGCATACAACCTAAGCATGTTAAGGCATAAAGAGGCATTGCAAGGCAACTATACTAAGCATGCATAGGAGACCAAAACCAACTTGGAGGCATGTTATATCATGGCAATATAAGCATGGAAAACAACCAAGGCATGCTCAACACACACTCAAACATGGTGCTCCTTTGGAAGCCAAAACTTGCCCTTTTCAAGGACATCAAGGAGAGGGGGTGGCCCTCCCTTTCTAGGACTTTAAGGCACCATCTCCACCACTGAAATCCCTCAAGATTTCAGTGGTGGAAAGGTCCAAGCACACAAGTCCCGGATCTCTCCAAAATAGCACAAAAATGAGCCCTTTTCAAGGCCTAAAGGGGGTCAAACTCCCCCAAACCACAAAACACTCTTAATAAACAATAAAGAGGGTTAAAAAACAGAACTCTTTTGTGTTATAGACCAGGCACAAAAACTGTTTTAAACTAGGCAAAAATGGAGTGCAAAAATGGGGTAAATAAAGTAAGTTTCTTACCTTTGATGATCAACTTCACAAAGGTTGGAGTTGTTGGTTCCTTGAGCTCCAAACCAGCCAAGAACACCAAGAACAAGCCCTTAGCACTTCAATTCCAAGAGGAAGGTGAAACACTAGGTGTTGGTGAGCAATAGTAAGTCACAAACACCTAGTGTACACAAGAGAGAAAAGAGAGATAGGATAGATACACAAAATCTAACCTAAAACCAGAGCTTCTCCCTCTCCTAAAATGTCTAACTCTCCAAATCTTCTAACCTTGAGCCAAGAGAGCAAGAGTTCTCTTATAGGCAACCAAGACTTACAAGCTAAGTCAAAACAAAGGCTCATCCCTCCATACACGTGTATGGAGGGGAAACAAAAGGCATACAGCTGTCTGAAAATATCTCAGAAAACAACTGTATAAGAGTCGGCAGGGCAAAATGGTCATTTTGCCAAAAAATAGTGCCGACCGGCACAAAATAGTGCCGACCGGCACAATATAGTGCCGATGGCAACTCTAGCCAGCCGGTGGCCTCTAGCCCCAGCCGGTGGTGTGTAGGGATGCCTCACAAAGCATTCCCTGCCCTTCCAAGGCAAAACACAAGTGTTTGGTGCAAAACCAAACACAAACGGTCGAGTCCGGAGGTCCTGAGGCACGGTGCGCGAGCCGAGAACTCCGGGAACTCCAAACGAACACAAACATGGATGATCACCGAGCGTTCCGACGGTGACGTCCAAGTCTTGAGGACGGTCAAAAATGGGGTGTCTACACCTACGCATGATTTAGAGTTAGCAGCTGTGATATTTGCCTTGAAGATTTGGAGGCACTAGCTTTATGGTGAGAAATTCGAGGTATTCTCGGATCATAAGAGTCTAAAATATTTGTTTACACAGAAAGACTTGAATTTGAGGCAGAGGAGGTGGATGGAGTTCATTGAGGATTATGACTTCGAGTTGCACTACCATCCCGGGAAGGCCAATGTTGTGGCCGATGCCCTTAGTAGGGAATTTGTTGGTGACTTAGCTAGTATAGGCATCCGGGAGTGGGAGATGTTGGGTGCAGTTGGGGAGTTTGATTTGCATCTGGGCGAATCCGTAGAGGCTGCGGCTTTGTTTTCTGTTGTTGCACAGCCTACAGTTGTGACTCGAGTGTTAGAGGCTCAGAGGGGTGATCTTGAGGTAGAATCTCTCCGAGAGAAGATTTCCAATGGGAAGATTGAGAAGGGTTTGACGGTGTATCCCGACCTGAGTGTGAGGTACCGAGACCGTCTGTTTGTGCCGGAGTCTTGCCGAGAGGAGGTACTCCGAGAGTTTCATCATTCGCGCCTTGCGGTGCATCCGGAGGTACTAAGATGTATCGGGATTTGGGTCGCCAGTTTTGGTGGCGGGGTATGAAGAGAGATGTGGCAGCATTCGTGTCTAAGTGCCTTACTTGTCAGCAAGTGAAGGCCGAACATCAGAGGCCAGCGGGTTTGTTGCAACCCTTGCCTATTGCCGAGTGGAAGTGGGAGCATGTCACTATGGACTTCGTTGTGGGTCTTCCGAGGACTCAGCAGGGTAGTGATGCTATTTGGGTGGTTGTAGACCGGTTGACGAAGTCGGCGCACTTCATTCCTATGCGTGTTAGAGATTCGGTAGATCATCTTGCCGACTTATATATCCAGGACATAGTGAGGTTGCACGGGGTCCCAGTGACGATCGTCTCAGATAGAGATCCTCGTTTTACTGCCAGGTTTGTGGCAGAGTTTGCAGAGTGCTTTAGGCCTAAGTTGACCTTTAGCACGGCTTATCATCCTCAGACTGACGGACAGTCCGAGCGTACTATTCAGATCCTTGAGGATACGCTTCGGGTTGTGTTCTCGACTTTAGTGGGTCATGGGAGAGGCACTTGCCATTAGTGGAGTTTGCCTACAACAACAGTTTTCAGTCTAGTATTGGTATGGCACCGTTTGAGGCCTTGTATGGCCGACCGTGTAGATCTCCTGTTTGTTGGGCCAAGGTGGGTGATGCACCTTTGTTGGGTCCGGAGTTGGTGAGGGAAACGACGGAGAAAGTTGAGCTTATCCGTAAGAGGCTTGTTACAGCACAGAGTCGTCAGAAATCTTATGCCGACCGTAGGAGGAGACCTTTGGTATTTGAGGTGGGTGATCATGTCTTTTTGAAGATATCACCTAGGCGGGGTTTAATGAGGTTTGGGAAGAGCGGGAAGTTGTCCCCTCGGTTTATTGGGCCTTTTGAGATCCTTGAGAGGATTGGCGAGGCTGCCTATCGTTTAGCTTTGCCACCGCAGTTATCCGGAGTTCATGACGTGTTTCATGTGAGTATGCTTCGGAAGTATGAGCCAGATCCATCGCACGTATTGGATTGGACTGACTTAGTTGTTGATGAGGATGTCTCGTATGAGGAGAGACCGGTTCGAGTCTTGCATAGGCGGGATCAAGTTTTGCGAGGCAAAACCATCCCTTTGGTGAAAGTTTTGTGGAAACATCACGGAGTGGAGGAAGCCACTTGGGAACGTGAGTTGGAAGTCCGTGAGAAATATCCGGACATGTTTAGTGATTAGAAATCTTATATATAGATTTTTATAATATTGTTGAACTTGAGAATTTTATATATGTCTTAAGTTGGAAAACATTGAGAATGTTTTGGATTTAATGTTAGCATTTTGAACTTGCATTTTTATGGAAGTGGAATATAACATTTATATATTGAATGTGTTGTTTATATCATGAGATTGAATATGATATGGAATTTGTTAACATTGAAAGGAATAATGCATAATATTGGTGCAGGTTGAATTATATGTTGGTTTATACATATTGTGAGATGCCTCTTGATAAGAGATGAAGTGACCAATATTGGTCAAGTTGTTGATTATTGTTTTATATATCATTGGGAATTAAGAAAAACTTGTTTTTACAAACTCATGCTTAATTTCGGGGACGAAATTCTTTTAAGGGGGGGAGGTTATAGCGACCCGGTCTTTTCCCATTTGATTATTGTATCCGGACTTACGTTCCGTGGATTCCGCTGTTATATTTGTTGTTGTGTCCTTTAATTCCTTATTCTTGGGTTATAAGATGTGTTTAGCAGGTTGGTTGCAGATTGGTTGGGTTTAGAAACCAAGTCTGCATGTTCAGTTTTTGGCTTGGTCGCTCGAGCGAGCTTATCTTCGCTCGAGCGAGGTCTTCGTTTTTTATTCTTCGCTAGAGCCAGGGTTCCTTCGCTCGAGCGAGCTTTGCGTCCAGTACTTAGACCTGATAGATGTGTTTCTTGGCTCGAGCGAGCATTTCTTCGCTCGAGCGAGCGAGGTGTATGTTTTCGAGTTCTTCGCTCGAGCGAGAATTTCGTCGCTCGAGCGAGCTTCTGGGTTGCAGACCTGAAGCATCGAGTTTTTGGCTCGAGCGAGCTTTTCTTCGCTCGAGCGTGGATTTTTGTGTCTGGTCGCTCGAGCGACCATGTCTTCGCTCGAGCGAGCCTGTCCAGTTTAAATACACAGAAACAGTTTTAAATCACTTTTTTTTACAACTTTGGATCCAGAAACCCTAATTACGAGTTTTCTCTCTCCCAACTCACCTTCTCTCCTAGGTTTGATCTAGTTAGGGTGTGTTTTTATCCTAGTTGCTTTACAAATAAGATAGAGGAGAGTGAGGGCTTTCATTTAATCTGAACGGTTGTTGATTTGGAGCACTTTGGAGTTTGGGCTATCATCTCCGTCTTCTTCTTTTTGGGTTCTTGCTTCGAGGTAGGGATTTCCTACTCCATTTATACGTTTTAATCCTAAGGGTTGGTATTTTGGTATGTGGGGGTAGTTGGGTAATTTTGGGAGAAACCTTAGGGTTTTGGCTTAGATTAATCTGTATAATTAATTTAAGGGAAAAATGTGGATTGGGTTTAATTCATGAAATTGGGGAAATTATGAGATTAATGTTATAGTTGGGTAGTTTAAATACTTACCTATGAGACCGTTGAATTTACATTCATTGTTGTATTTATTTCTTGTTTAGAAATAACTGTTTTGGGCTATCGGTGGAGGATAGCCATTGATTGTTGTAGACCTTGAATGTGGCTTAGGTATAACTGGAATTATGTCATTTACGTGACTGTTGAATTAATACAGAACATTACTTGTATTGATTATGTGTTGTATATGGCAATTGTGTGTTTCATTGCATATGCATGTTGTTTGGAGAAGATAGGGGATGAACTCCACGGTTTAGGGAAGATAGGGGATGTACCTCTAAACCGCATTTGTTTGGGAGAAGATAGGGGATGGACTCCATTAGCATCACTTTTATGTGTGCTTATTTATATTGAAGTGTTTTATGATACATCATTATAATGTGTATCAGTTGGAAGTATGGAAGTGTTGTGGTTTGAGCTTTAGTCTCATTTATCTTGTGACATTTGGATCACTATTATAGTTGGCCAGGTTCTGAGCCATAATAATATAATTGGAAAGTTGAATAAATATTGGAAAGTGAAGGTGTCATAGACAATGTGTCATAGACAATGTGTCATAGACAATGTAGACATTCGTGTCATGAAATTGGAAATTGATTATCTTGTGTTAACCATGTATCGAATGCTAATGCTTTAGTTAATTCTTATGCTTGGTTAGTATTTCTCTACTGGGCTGTGGCTCACCCTATATGGGAACTTCATTTTCAGGTTCAGGTGGTTCACTACCTCCAAAGACTTAGCTTGTGAGGATTTGGACTTGAAGACCTGTTTTATTTATTTTAGTTGTTTATTTGGATTATGTAAACATTCAAGCCCAGGGCTTTATTGTTTTGAGTTAGAACTCATGAAATTGTGTCCAAGTGTTGGTTTGGCAAGATGTAAGCCCGTAGGGCATTTATTATGATGTTTTTATTTCATGGTACTCTGATGAATGGAATAAGATACTTTATTTCCTTATAATTCCGCATGTTAATATTATGTATTATGGGTTTATTTTTAGGGCGTTACAGCAAGTGAAGTTGGGATATGGCCTGTAAGGTTGTTATGAGATAAATTGAGACCTCGAAGTGAATTAAGCTTCGCAATGGATTTCGGAATATCTCCTTGGAAATTATTGCTTGATAAATCAATGATTGAGAAGACCATCAAGATTCTTGAATATTCAATTTCAAATCCTTTCATCACCACTACCACAGAATCTTGATAATACATCTCACCCATCACATTCATCATAGCTTCAAATTTTTCAATATAATTGGTTGGCAAAGGGCCATTGAACTCATTGTAACATATGTCAATAATCCTCAACTTAGTGAAAGGAACTTTACTCTTGGTCTTAAAGGCGTCAATGTGACCATGAAACCTATTAAATCTCAAGACCAGACCTGCAACTCCAGAAGAGTTCCTAGCCAGTGGGGGAATGTATCATTTATCTTGTTTATTCCAAGATCTAGAACTTCCACGTGTTCACAATTGAGCAAAGATCGCGGAACTTGTCCTTCAATCTGGTTGCCATTCAAGTTAAGATTCCTCAGCATGTTACCTTTTGTAAATGCTGCAGTAAAGGTTCCATGAAAGCTATTTAGCACTGAGAGACTATTGCTGAAGTTTCCCAAACAATGTGGAATAATTCCACTGAAATTGTTATTAGACAGATCAAGAACTTTAAGTGAGTTTAGACTACAAATTAAAGGAAGGATTTCTCCTGTCAATTTATTGTTTGAGATAGAGAAAGCAATTGTGGTGATAGGTGGAATAGGGAGTGGTCCATGGAGTAAGTTGGAGTGCAGGTCAATAAACTGTAGTGTTTGCCATGGAAGTTTCTCTAAATCAGTAAGAAATTATTAGAAAGATTTAAATCCTTCAATGAATTTTTCCCCACATCCAATACCCATTTTGGAACTTCACCACTAATTTTGTTCTTTGAAAGGTCTAGAGAAAGCAATTCAGCCTGCACTCTCAAGAAGTTTGGAAATTTGCTTGCAAGAAGCTAATCCTACGGTGTAAAATTTGGGCATGGTAGAGTTGACACTGTTGTTGATGCTCAATGAGAGACCATTATGTGAAAGGTCAAGATGGGAGAGATATTTTACCGTTAAAAGCTTATCTAGCTCCACTAGACCACCTAAGTTATTTGATGAAAGTGACAAGTGTGTCAGGTTTGCGAGTTCATAAAAAGATCCTAGAATTTGTCCTTGCAACTTATTGCCTCTCAATTCTATAGAAACCAATGAAGGTAGAGTAAATAACCAAGATGGTATTGTCCCATTGAGTGAGTTATTTTTTAAATCAAGTTAAGCTAAGCTGGAAAGCCCAATTGCATACAAAGGAATAGGACTTATTAGCTGATTTCCAAAAAGGTCCAAGAAAGCAAGTTGGCTCATGTTGCCAATGGAATCTGGTATTTGTCCATTCAAATTGTTATTAGAAAGAAACGAGTGAGTAAACTTTGCAAGGTTTGAAATCGATAAGGGGATTTGACCGCTAAAACTATTATACAAGAAGTACAAATTGGTGATTTGTTAAGGTTCCCAAGAGAAGCTGGAATGGACCCCGAAAAGTTGCACTCAATGAGGTACACACTATTCAAGGCTTTAAGATTGCTGATTGAACCAGGCACTTGTCCAGAAAAACTTGTCCTGGAGAGATCAATAATTTGAAGGGAACTAGTTATATTAAAGTTTGGAACTTTCTTGTGAGGTTTCTGTTATCCCATACCTCGAGCTTTTCGTAGGTTTGGGAGGTGGAAAATGTTTTCTGGGAATTTCCCACGCCGTTGACAAATGCAGGACTGAGAGATGTCAAAGAAAATTGATTTAACAAAGCAAGAGATAAAGGTGAAGAGATATCTAATGCATCAAGGTGTAGTTCTCTTAACTGGATTAGGTTTTGAAGGAGCCTATTGAAAGTGTGTTGTTCAAGTCTCCCCTCATGAATACCAGAAAAATCAAGCGAAATCAATTTAGACAGGTGGGAGATTTCTGAAGGAATTCGACCTGAAAATAAAGAGGTTGAGATGGGTCAAATTCATGAATGAGCCAAACTTAGATGATATTCTAGAGAATCTGAAGTCATTGAAGGCAAGATTAAGCCTCTGGAGCTAACGAATGTGGAAGGAGGCTGCTATTGGTTGGATGGTGCCCTGAAGGTCACTACAATTGAGGTCAAGTCCAATTACATAACCATTCAACCAATCGCACATGACCCCCTCCCATGAGCAGCAATCAGTACTCTCATTCCAGAACTCCATTTAGGATGAGAATAAGATTTACACTGTAAAAAGGTAAAGACACTAGTGACAAATATTTTTTTAAATTGGAGTAGTGGGAATCTCTGATCCTCAAGGCACATGGGGCGTGCAGAAGTAGAAGAAGATCATGATGATGAACAAGTAAGAACTTGAGAAAATGAGAGAAACAACAGAAATTGATGAAGCAATATTAGCCAACTCATTTCTCCTCATGGGAATCAAAGATATCAAAATGAATAAGTTGGACATTTGATGATGGAGAAAGGTAAGAGAAAATGTATAAGTAACAGTAAGTCTTTCTCTGGTGCAACCTGTCAAGTAAGGCAACCATGTAAATTGTAATTATCCACTATTCAAACAAGCTTGTCTTCCATCAACGGTTGGTATGACGAAAAATGAAAATCAACTGAAACATTTTCCGTTGATCATGAAAAAAAGTTTATTTGGGTGAAGAATATTTTTTAAACTAAACTCCTGTCCTACTAATGACATTAGACGACCTCCATCTCCACCACCCTACCACTATTACCGCCAACACTACCACCACAATTTCTGCCCCATCACTGCCGCCACCACTACCACACCAACATTACGGCTACCACTACCACAATCACTAGCACATTAATTTTAAAATGTTGAAAAATATTTGTTTTTTATTTGTAATAAACGTCTTCAATAACAAAATATATTTTACCCAAACAAATAGAGTGGTAATTCTAATGGTCCCAAAGCTAGCAAAGGTTGGCCATAAATCACTAAAAAAGTTGGAGTTGGTATTACTAAGCAAGTAATGCAACAGTTTGAGACTGGAATTGTTTGAGAGATGGAAGAAAAACCAACCTGGGTAGGTGGGATATTTCTTAAGGAATGTGGCTGGAAATAAGTAGTTTGAGATGAACATATGTTGAACTTTCAAAGTGGCCTAAACCATTTGTCTATTTTTGTTATGCAAAACGGACGGGAAAATGGTATTTTAGTCATCAAAAAAAATGAGGAAGATGTTGTGTATGGTGATAAAGCACAATAGGGTATATATTCAAGATAAATAGACATGTGGCATAATATGATTGGAGCTAAGACTAAATTGACTCAAATTGATCAAAATGATAAAAATTAAAACTTAAGGGACTAAAATGATAAGGAACGACTTTAGGGACTAAAACTATCTTTTAGCCATACTGTTCCCGTTAATAATATAGATGGACATTAGAGCTATGACCAGATTGATTCAAATTGACAATTTTGAGGACCAAAATGAAAAAATTGAAACTTAAGGGACTAAAATAAAAAAGATCCCATACTTTAGGTATTAAAACCGTCTTTTATCCAAGTTTTGATATTTGGAAAAAAGAAAACTAGTTCACCCACTTGGTAGTGCCCAAGAAAACAACCCTTATTTTCTGTATTTTCTTTCTTCAATGAATTTAAGATCGAAATATAATCTTAAGATTATCCAAGAAATATCTGATATCCATTCATTTAAATTGTTTTTAGAAATGTTAAAGTTAGTAAGTTGTGCAATCTCTAATGGACCCTAAAAAGTGGGTGAATATATCTTATAAGCTTAAAGCTAAACTAAAATGATATCATTTTAGGATGTGTAGTTTAAAATAAAAACGTAATATTTTAATGTCATTTTACTTTAATTTTAATGTTATGTTGCTGAATTATGTAGTTCACAAACATGTTTTACTATGGTAAAAATCATAACAAAATCATTATTAAAAAAAAATGACAATACTACAAAGTTGCAAAATATGAGAGGTACAAACTACTTAAGGATCAAATATTGTTCATTGAATGAGGTAGTTGGTCAGAAAAAAACTAGTTTGAGAAGAAAAATTATCCAATGCTCCTGCAGATAATTCAAAAAGAATGGCTTCTTTCCAATCTGAATATGGACTAAAGAATGTTGTTTGAGCACTCAGATTGTCTACCCATTAACATATTGTTAGCAAAAATCTGGTTTGGATGGAATCTACAGAAGAAAATCAACAGAGAAACTAGTTTTTACAAACAACAAACACATCAAGTAATTGTGGTTAGTGTCCTATGCCTTGACAGTTTCAAGGACTTCTTTGGAGGTTGCAATGTGAAGAAACAAGTGTAAACAAACTACAAATTGGTAATAAAATTGAAACTTATTACTCAATTGCATTAATCAAACAAGAAGCACAATCTTTGTTACACAATCGACAGGAATCAAAAAGGTTACAAGAACCAAAACTAACTGCTAAAAACTACTCTGAAATTAAGGTAATCTACTCCTAAGTTAAGATAGACTACTCCTAGATAAAGAACTCTCATGAGTTTGATGTTTTGTTGATCCCTTTTCATCTTCTCTTCTTTGCCTATTTATAGGCAAAGTCCCACGGCTTAATTACCAATTGTTCAAAGGCAATTTCTTCAATTCACGAGTTGCATAATGTTTGCCACAAACAGCAACTAACTGCCCATGATCATCATATCAAGCCACGTTGGCACTATTTCTCTGTGCCCCATGTTGCCCATGCATGACCCGCGATTTGGTGGGTTTGAATGAAACTTACCTGCATAACATTAGTAATAATAATAATAATAATAATAATAATAATAATAATATGGCCATAATCTTTTAAAAAGATAATTTATGATCTGAATCTACAGATCAAAATCAACAGACCACAATCAATGAGATTAGATTTGGCCATAATCAACAAGCCACCGTCAATAAAATAGGATTTGGTCATAATTGGCAGGCCATAGCTAATTAGATTCGATTTGGCCTATTGACAGGCCAAAATCGACAGAAAATAAAATATGGTGTCAACACATATTAAATATTGGGTCAAGTTTTTTATTTGGATCTAATTGTGAATTTGTAAATAAGTAGACAAAATCTTAACCATTAATTTAAAAAAAGTGTCAATATGACAAACATCTATTGCTCATACTAAACTAAATGTCCAGTTTGAATATCCGGATTTGTTGTGGAATACAGACATCCAAACTAGAGAAGCTCCGCCCATAGCCAGAAACTGAAGGGAACAACAAGACACATTAAGATCAGTTGACTTACAAATTGTAACAACCCTCATTCTGGCTTAACCATGCTTGCATACATACCTGTATGATCTTGTTTTATGATGTTGCAAATCTGGTTTATCTTGTTTTGTCTTGCTTTGTTTGAGGTATTGCTTGCGTGATTTTGTTCTTTGCTTGGTGTGTAGCCGAGGTCGTATTGAGCTTAGTTCACCTTTGAACCTTTGTACTTAGAATTGTTTTTGGAACCACTTGGTTGACCTCCATCTTCACCCCGGGCATGTTTGCCGAGATGTCACTATCTGGGCCGAGGTTCGGAACCAAGGCCGAGGAGTGTATCATCTAGGCCGAGATGTTTTGCACTTAGTGATCTTTGTCCTTGGGCAGGTATGACCCAGACCGAGGTGTGGCACACCCAGGCCAAGGTGTAGCACAGCTTAGTCAAGTGTCGTCCTCCCTAGCCGGTGTTTTTGATACCCTATTGCCGAGCTTTGACTTTAGCCGATATCATTACTTGCCGATGTGTCTTGCCAGTTAGCTTGTTGACTACACTTTGTCATAGACTTGTCTTATCAATCAGTCACCTTTTGAGTTGAACCAACCCGATAGCGCCACGTGTCCGAGCTGTGTGTTAAGACAGCCGGCAGACCTAGAAACAAATCATTTTGTCTCAAATCTTTGTCTTTAGAGAGAGAAGCTCTAGAGGAAGAAGGAGGGAGTTTTAGAGTGAGTGAGTGAAGTTCCGAGCTTGATCTTCGAGGATCGAACCGTTAAATTTGAGTTTTGAGGTTAGATTCTTGCTCTACTCTAGTTAATCTTATTGGCTGTCAAGCTGCATTGCATGATTGAATTCGTTTTGTATGCCATGCATTGATTTGAAGTTGGTTCTTGAAGAGAAAATGGTGTTCTTGAGTCCTTGAAGAAAAAGCCTCGTTTTGATCCGAAAATTTGGAACTAGAACCATGTTTTTGTGTTTGTTCTTGCATGATCTTCTTGTATGGGTACCCAGGTCCATGTTTTTGAACTCATAGCATGAAACCTCAGTTTTTGGAATAAACGAGTTATGATTTTAGCATGCATGTTCTTGATGTTCTTGATAATCTTGTTCTTTGCATTCTTCAAGAGGGAAACCCAGGTTTTTCCCGATTTCGTTTTGAATGTGGCCATCGGGACCACACCTCGGCAAGGAGGTGCGGGACCTCGGCAAAGGCCTGGTTGGTACCCAGTGTGTTTTCATGAGACGAAAAACAGTGTTTAAACCCCCAGCATGTTTTACTCTGTTTTGACTTGGATCTGGTAGGAATGCCGGGATCATTGCATGCATGTAAAGTTTGTTTTGAGGATGGATTTGCCATGTGATTGTAGGACCTTGATCTTTGCTTTGAGCCTACACCCGAGGAGAACTATGTGAGTGGTATTTCTAATAAAGCTATGTTGTACCGTTTTGATAAATCTTGCTTTGCTTTGTTTTGATGAAAGTATTTGTTAAGCATGAATGATTAGCTCTACTTTGATGTATTAAGTATAAGTCTTGTTTTGAGGTCATCTTTGAAAGTCCCTTGTGCTGGAGGACTCTAAACTTTCGCAGTACTAAGTATGAAAGTCCCTTGTGCTGGAGGACTCTAAACTTTCGCAGTACCAAGTATAAAAGGATACGGTCCTTTTTCTTGGAAAGATGTGGTGTTAAAGCAGGCTACGGGCCTAAGTAACACAAGTCCCTTGTGCTGGAGGACTATAAACTTTCGCAGTACCTTTGACTAATCGATTACGGATCGTACAGACCTTGTTTTGCCACTGACGGTTTACCGCGTGGATTTGTTTGTTCGGAAAGCTTGGTTTGTATTCTTGCCGATGCCAGTAAGCATCCCTTGAGACTTGTAAGACTTGATAGATGAATACGGTTCATCTCTTGATTTGATAAGGTTTTCATGTGTTTTGCTTTGAAAGAATCTCGGCTAATATTCGTACGGTTCAGCATGTTTTGTTTTGAAAAGACTTCGGCTATATTCATGAAAAACCTTTATTATTAGTACCATTCACTGAGTATCCAAGCTCACCCTCTCTATATATATGTAGGTGATGAGCAGGACGGCGGCGACGCCTAGATGTGTTTTGCACAGCTTGTTTTGGATTCATGATTATGTCGGCCTTGTTTTGTAATCGTGTCGGCAATGTTGTAATTACGTCGGCCAATCTTGAAAATCATGCTTCTTGACTTGTATTCATTGTATTTTGTACATGTCGGCTCGAGAAGCCTTTTGATCAAGATGTAACTTGTATTTTGTTGACTCGAACTGGTTGTAAAGCTATATCTTGTATGTCATTCCATTTGGTTTATGCACGGCTCTTATGGACCACTTGTAATTTGATTTATCGCTTCCGCATTTGTGAGCCCCATATGTAAATTATACTCTGATTGTGTGTGATCTTTGTAAGTCGGCCTTCGGTAATCACGGATTACTGGCCATCACGGCACCATCCTACTAGGGGCGGTTTGGGGTCGTGACACAAATAACTGCCATCTTCTTTTTTAATGCTTAATAACAATCATTCAGTTTATAGTTTATTGTATTTGGGAGAGTTAGCAAAGAAAATACAACAATATAGTCCACCAAACTATCACAATTGAAAAAAGTAAACCCCACTGTTGATTGTATTTCCATGATTCTTTTCTTGCTTATGAACAACATTTCCAATCAATACTCTCAGAATCACCATTTTCCTACTGTAATTAATCACAAAATTCCCACATCTCAATAGAAACAAGTGCTAGACTATATCTCCAGTGTGATCCCTTAGTCGCCATTGAATTGAGAATGTTTTGACCTTCCAACAAGCAAACGTGGCAATATTTTAAAAAGGAGTAACACATCATTATTTTCAGTGCAAATTCTCTATCAAGTAGCCAACAATTTTGTCATTCAAAAATGAAACAAGGGGAATGGTTTGAGTTGTAACTTTTAAGATTGCATTTTAAGGTTAAAAAACTCAGCAAGGCCAAGTTTGACTGAAATCCAATTTAAAAGCAGCTACATAAAAAAAGTACAAATCTTTAAAGGTTGCTACATGATGCGAGAAAAGAAACAAGGAGTCATGATATGCAACTCTTATTTGACTCGTGCTTTAAGAAAACTAAACAACATAACAAAGCTTTAGAACTCAATACAGCAACAAAGGTAAAATCTTTTGAAGTGATCTTGTATAGCTGCTATCTGGATGCACATGGATTCAAATGCAATAGCTACATGAGACACCCCTTCAAGTGGACACCATTCCTTTATTGAGCTACTTGATGGAACAGATCTAGTTTTGAAATAAAAACATTAGCAACTCAAGAATAGCATATATATAGAAACCATAAAAGATAATTCAATAAAGTAATGCTTCAAAGATAAATTCTACTTACCTAAATGACGCCATTTGTTTTTTGCTGATTTCTTCCTTTATTGCATTAGTGGGCACTCTTCTTGGACCTTTTCACCTTCTTATATGGTTTTCCTTCAACAATTTTCATAAGCCATTCTGGTCTTCGAGTTACAAACATAAGATATCCCATAACCATTCCAAATACAAAGCCACATCCATACCCTATAACAATAACTTTCCAGTTAAATCCGCCCTCCCAATCTGAATTTTCATCATGTTGTAGTGTTGGTGGAGGTGGCAATGGTTGTTGTTCCTCACATTTCTTTGATAAGGGGAATCCACATAAGGCCAAGTTCCTATTGTATGAATCATTCCCAAATGTATTAAATTGGCTCCCTTGAGGAATTTGTCCCACTAGTTGGTTATCCGAAAGGTTTAGTACGGCAAGAAACTTCAAACTTGTCAATTGCTGAGGAATCTCCCCAACAAGCTCGTTTGAGGAAAGGTCCAATGATTCAAGGTTCGTTAAATTTCCAAGTAAAGTTGGGATGTGACCTTTGAGGTTGTTATGGGATAAGTTAAGACCATGAAGCCAATTAAGCCTCCCAATGGATTTTGGAATGTCTCCTTGGAATTTGTTTCTTGAAAAATCAATGATTGAGAAGACTGTTAAGATTCTTGAATATTCAATTTCATATCCTTTCATCATTACCACCATAGAATATTGATAATAGTATTCACCCATGTATTTCAATTCCATTTCTTGTTCATTTGCATTCATCATAGCTTCAAATTGTTTGATATAGTTTGTTGGCAAAAGCCCAGTGAACTCATTATAAGATATGTCGATAATTCTCAACTTGGGGAAAGGATGTTTGCCCTTGGTCTTGAAGGTGCCTATGGGACCATGAAACATATTAAATCTCAAGACAAGAACCTGCAAGTTGTGAAGAGTTCCCAACCAGTGGGGGAATGTACCATTTATCTTGTTTTTTCCAAGATCTAGAATTTCCAAGTGTCTACAATTGAGCAACGATCGCGGAACTTGTCCTTCAATTTGGTTGCCATTCAAGTTAAGATTCCTTAGCACGTTGCCTTTGGTAAATGTTGCAGTAAACGTGCCATGAAAGCTATTGATCCCTAAATTCAGCACCGAAAGGCTGTTGCTCAAGTTTCCCAAACATTGTGGAATCAACCCACTCAAATTGTTATTAGACAGATCAAGAATTTCAAGTGAACTCAGATTGCAAATCAATGTAGGGATTTCTCCGGTCAATTTATTGTTTGAGATAGAGAAAACATATGTGGTGTTAGGTGGAACAGGGAGTGGTCCTTGGAGTAAGTTCGAGTGCAGGTCAATAAACAGTAGATTCTTCCATGGAAGACCCTCTAAACTTGTAAGGAAATTATGAGAAAGATTTAAATTATACAATAAATCTTTCCCCACATTGAATAACCATTTTGGAACTTCACCATGAATTTTGTTGTTTGAAAGGTCTAGAGAAAACAATCCGGCTTGTTCTCTCAAGAAGTTTGGGAATTCGCTCAAGTTGCAAGAAGCTAATCCTATAGTTTCAAAGTTGGTCAAGGTAGAGTTAACACTGTTGTTGATGCTCAATGAGAGACCATTCTATGAGAGATCAAGATCGATCAGATTTTTAAGCTTTAGAAGCTTATCTAGATCCACTGCACCGCTTAAGTTATTTGATGAAAGCAGCAAGACTGTTAGGTTCTGGAGTTCATAAACTACTCCTGGAATTGGTCCCTGTAGCTTATTGTTACTCAATTCTATTCGAACCAGTGAAGGCAGAGCAAACAACGAAGATGGTATTGTCCCATTGAGTGAGTTATCACTCAAATAGAGAAAAGTTAGTTGGCTCATGTTGCCAAGGGAATCCGGTATTTGACCATTCAAATTGTTTCCGGAAAGACCCAAGTTAGTAAGCTTTGCAAGGTTTGAAATTGATGAGGGGATTTGACCGCCGAAACTGTTATACCCGATGTCTAGATCGGTGATTTGTGTAAGGTTCCAAAGAGAAGCTGGAATGGACCCCGAAAAGTTGCAACAATGGAGGTACAAACTATTCAAGGCTTTAAGATTGCTGATTGATTCAGGTAATTGGCTAGAAAAACTTATGTTGGAGAGATCAAGAAACTGAAGGGAACTAGTCACATTGAAGTATGGAAGTTTACCTGTGAGTTCGAAATTAAACCGTAAGTTGCGCTTTCGTAGGTTTGGAAAGTGAAAAATGTTTTCTGAGAATTTCCCACGCAGTTGACAATGACCAAGACTGAGAGATGTCAAAGAAGATAGATTTAGCAAAGCATGAGGTAAAGGTGAAGAGATATTCAACGAATCAAGGTGTAGTTCTCTTAATTGGGTTAGGTTTCGAAGGAGCATATTGAAAGTGTGTTGTTCAAGTCTCACCGGAGAAGAATTATCACCATAAGGATTATAATTCATATAAGAGAGATCAAGGGAAATCAATTTGGGCAGATGGGAGATTTTCGAAGGAATTAGGCCTGTAAAATTAGTTTCAGAGAGGTTGAGATGGGTCAAACTTGGAAAGGAGCCAAAATCAGGTGAAATTGTAGAGAAATTGAAGTCATTGAAGGCAAGATTGAGGGTTTGGAGGTGACGAAGGTGGAAAAGGGAGCTATTGGGTTGGATGGTGCCCTGAAGGTGGTTGCAACTGAGGTCAAGTCCAATTACATGACCATTTGACCAGTCGCACGTGACTCCCTCCCACGAGCAACAATCACTACTCTCATTCCAGAACACCATTTTAGGATGAGAATCTGTAACACCCTCAAAATTAAACCCATTAAATATAAAACAAGGCATGCATTATTAAAAGAAAAACATTGTATTATTTAAATCATCAGAGTATTACGAAATAAAACATCAAAATAAATGCCCTACGGGCTTACATCTTGCCAAGCCAACACTTGGACACAATTTCATGAGTTCTAACTCAAAACAAATAAAGCCCTGGGCTTGAATATTTACATAATTCAAATAAAACAACTAAAACAAATAAAACAAGTCTTCAAGTCCAAATCCTCACAAGCTAAGTCTTTGGAGGTAGTGAACCACCTGAACCTGAAAATGAAGTTCCCATATAGGGTGAGCCACAGCCCAGTAGAGAAATACTAAACCAAGCATAAGAATTAACTAAAGCAGTAGCACCCGATACATGGTTAACACAAGATAATCAATTTACAATTCTTCGACACAAACGCCTACGTTGTCTATGACACACGGTCTATGACACCTTTTACTTTCCATTTATACAGTCATGGCTCAGAACCTGGCCAAACAACTCAACAAGGATAATAAATCTGGTTAAACCTTTCTCATAACATAATAAACACACATGCTGGTGTTATACCAATCTCAATCAAATTCACTTCCTTACTTCCCAACTGATACACATGGTGGTGATGTATCATATCAACAACAAATAGAAATATTTCTATTATAATTAAGCACACACATAAGTGATGCTACTGGAGTCCATCCCCTATCTCCTCCCAACAAGTCCGGTTTAGAGGTCCATCCCCTATCTTCCCCTAAACCGTGGAGTTCATCCCCTATCTCCTCCAAAGCCAAATGCATATGCAACATAATCAATACTTGCCATATACAACACATAATGAATACACGAATGTTCTGTTAATTCAACAGTCAAACAATTGACTCAATTTCAGTTATACCTAAGCCGCATGCAAGGTCTACAACAATCAATGGCTATCCTCCACCGATAGCCCAAAACAAATATTTCTAAGCAAGAAATAACTATAACAATAAATGTAATTTCAATATTCTCAAAGGTGAGTAATTAAACTACCAAATACATCATTAAACCACTAAATTCCCCAATCCCATGAATTTAACTCAATATCACAATCTTCCTTTAAATTAATTATATAAATTAATCTATGACAAAACCCTAAGGTTTCTCCCAAAATTACCAAACTACCCCCACATACCAAAATACCACCACTTAGGATTAAAGCGTATAAATGGAGTAGGAAATCCCTACCTCGAAGAAATAACTCAAAAAGGAGAAGATGAAGATGATGCCCAAAACTTGAAAGTGCTCCAAACCAACAATTGCTCAGATTAAATGAAAGCCCTCACTCTCCTCTATCTTATTTGTAAAGCAACTAGGGTAAAAACCCACCCTAACTAGATCAAACCTAGGAGAGAAGGTGAGTTGGGAGAGAGAGAACTCGTAACCTAGGGTTTTATAAACTGAAAGGGGCTGAAAAACTGTTTTAAAACACGCTGCTGCGTATTTAAACTGAACAGGCTCGCTCGAGCGAAGACCTGGTCGCTCGAGCGACCAGACACAAGAAATCCTCGCTCGAGCGAAGAAAAGCTCGCTCGAGCCAAAAACTCGATGCTTCAGGTCTGCAACCCAGAAGCTCGCTCGAGCGACGAAATGCTCGCTCGAGCGAAGAACTCGAAAACATACACCTCGCTCGCTCGAGCGAAGAAAAGCTCGCTCGAGCCAAGAAACACATCTCTCAGGTCCTAAGCCCAGACACAGACTCTCGCTCGAGCAACCAAACCTTGGCTCGAGCGAAGAACAAAAACAACAGCTCGCTCGAGCGACCAACTCCTCGCTCGAGCGAAGGTCCAAAATCTCTGGACAGCAACTCTTGGTTTCCAACCCAACCAACCTGTAACAACCCTGCCCAACTCAACCCATAACTCAAAATCAAAGAATTAAAGAACAACTACAACAATAATACCACAATGGAATCTACGGAACATAAGTCCGGATACAACAATCTAATGGGAAAAGACCGGGGTCGCTATAGAATCAGATCCACAACGTAGAGAAGCGGCATTAGCAGTTATGGTAAATGTTGTTTTAAATTGGAGAAGTGAAAATCTCTGGTCCTCAAGGGAGGTATGGCGTGCAGAAGGAGAAGAAGATAAGAGAAATAGCAGAAGAAATTGATGAAGAAGAAACATAAGCCAACTCATTTTGTTTTCTTATAGGTAGGAGGATTTAGAGAGAGAGAGAGATATGAAAAGCAGAGGAGAGTAAGAAGGATAGTAGTTTGATGATGGAGAAGGAAAATGTATTACTCATTCTTATACACACCAAGTCTTTCTATGGTGGTGGAGCAGCCCAGCCCAGCCCGTCAAGCACGTCAACTTTCTATGGTGGTGGAGCAGCCCAACCCAGCCCGTCAAGCACGGCAACTATGTAATTTTATCCACCAGCCATCATGACTTCCAGGTTGGCAACAGTGATTTTTGTCTTTAATTCTAATGAAAAATTATGTTGATAATTCCTACATTTGGTCCATTATGTCATTTCAATTAATTCTATTTTGAATTTTAAATTTTATATTAATTTAGTCCAATTGATAACACTGATTATGGTTGTTGAAAGAAAAAATATTACTGAGTTAGTTGAGAATTGAATTGAATAAGTTTACAATTTTTTAGCTATAAAAGATGAAACATGTTCATGTGTACATTTTTTACAAAAAAAAAAAAACTAGAAGTTATAATCAATTAAACTAAATTGAGATAAAATCATAAATTAATGTTAAAATTGAGTCAATTAAAATTATAAAAACAAATATAACACAAGAGTAAAAATATAAAGAGTGCGAATATAAATTTCCTTAAATCAATCAAAAGTTGGTAATGCCTTGACTATTTATAAAGCAAGTAATAAAACATTTTGGGACTGGTTCGCTTCTCTAGCCCAGCCCGTCAAGCACGACAACTATGTAATTTTATCTACCAACCATCTTGACTTCCAGGTTGGCAACAGTGATTTTTGTCTTTAATTCTAATGAAAAATTATGTTGATAATTCCTACATTTGGTCCATTATGTCATTTCAATTTGAATAATTTCAATTAATTCTATTTTGAATTTTGAATTTTGAATTTTATATTAATTTAGTCCAATTGATAACACTGATTATGGTTGTTGAAAGAAAAAAAAGTTGGTAATGCCTTGACTATTTATAAAGCAAGTAATAAAACATTTTGGGACTGGTTCGCTTCTCTAGCCCAGCCCGTCAAGCACGGCAACTATGTAATTTTATCTACCAGCCATCTTGACTTCTAGGTGGCAACAGTGATTTTTGTCTTTAATTCTAATAAAAAATTATGTTGATAATTCCTACATTTGGTCCATTATGTCATTTTAATTTGAATAATTTCAATTAATTCTATTTTGAATTCTTAATTTTAAATTTTATATTAATTTAGTCCAATTAATAACACTGATCTTTCTGAGTTAGTTGAGAATTGAATTGAATAAGTTTACAATTTTTTAGCTATATGTTCATGTGTACATTTTTCACACACACACACACACACACACACAAAACACTAAAAGTTATAATCAATTAAACTAAATTGAGATAAAATCATAAATTAAAGTTAAAATTGAGTCAATTAAAATTATAAAAACAAAAATAACACAAGAGTAAAAATATAAAGAGCGCGAATATAAATTTCCTTAAATCAATCAAAAGTTGGAAATGCCTTGACTATTTATAAAGCAAGCATTAAAACATTTTGGGACTGGTTTGCTTTTAAATGAACAAAAGCATAATGTAAGATTCATTATTTTTTTTTGTTGTCTCATAGTTTAAAATATATATGAATTTTTTAGGGTATTATTTTCACAATATCTTTAATGGAATATTTAAAAAAATAGACTTTTTAAATTGTTTACTAAATATATTTTTCATAGTACAAGGCAACAAAAAATGATGAATCCTATGATATAGTTCTTTTCATCAAATTGTTAAGTATGATTTTGTTTGATGTAGTTTATTCAATTTTTGCAATTAAGAAATATATATTTTTTAAGTAAATTAAAATTGTTTTTGTAATTGTTGTTCATATTTTAATAAGTATGGTATAATTGGAATAAAAGATATTATTAAGGAAAAGTAAACTTTTTCAGAATAAATTAAAATAAATAAGACTTAATTGTCTACATTGAAAATGACTCATCAATAGAAAATAAGATTTATTGATAATTTTTTTTAAATTTATTTTTTAACAGATTGCGTTGCTCTAGTTCTCCTTGATAATTGTTAGAGATGGGAGATTTCTAAGGAATGTGATTGAAAATTAGCAAAAATTATTCTATAGGACTACCCTATATTTTATGTGGTTTGTCCTTTCTAAGTGTGCAAGGCCATATAATTAATTTTTCATACATTTTCTCTTACACTTGAAGCAAACTAATCAAAAATTATTTAGTAAGTTTAGAATACAGCGTGTCCATGTGCCGTCCAATAATATTCGATAATTTCTCCACTATTTCCTTATTTTGAAGTCATGTATTCATTTAGCCCTTGCTATTCGCCACGCACATGGCCAATGTGAAATTCCCACAAAACAAAATAATTCCTCGCACATAACCACCTAGTAGAATGGATCCACTAGATAACTTGGAAATCAGGGAATGCCTTGATGTTAATATAGTTTGATACATGCGAAACAGAATAATTCCTCCCACATAACCACCCGGATTATGTATAGTATTTTTATTTATTTTTATCAAATTGTTTTGTTTGATATAGTTTTAATAATATTTACAACTAAAGAATATATAATTAGAGTAAATTAAAATTAATTATACAATTGTTATTCATATTTTTATAAGAATGGTAAATTTGTAATGAAATGTATTATTAAGGAGACGTGAACTTGTTTGAGAATAAATTAGGAAAAATAAGACTTAATTGTTCACATTAAAATTTGGTAGCACTCACTAATAATATTGAAATAGTGGTTTGAATCATACAATTCGAAATATGATTCGTATAATTCTATATGAGTTTTACATAGGGCAATACAAATTGCAGCTAAGAATAAGAAATTTGTTGGAATCGTGCAATTCAATAATGGAATCGTAGAATCGGAATGAATTCAATTCGAATTATTTTCATTTTTTACTCCCAATGCTATTAAATGACCTCATTTGGTGTCTTTGACCCCCAACAAAAATAAAAATAAAATAGTAGAAGAAATCGATACATATCATACCAGTTGATGAAAGAAATTAGGACATTACAAATTAGGGAATCAAAGATGCAAGTGGAGCAAATCAGTCGACCAAGAAATCAAGCAACAATAATCCTTTTTATACCAAAATCTAAAGTTATGTAGTGTTTATTTGATAGATGGTTGTCTTTTTCTCATTGTTATTTTCATGGGTCTCATATTTTTCAAATTAGAATCATAATCACCCTTAGAATAATCTTGCAAAGGTAATTTAGATAAGTAATTTAAGCTCAAAACTTTAATTAGTGATAATGTAAATAGATGCTTTAAGTCTAAAACACTATTATTTTACAATAATCTTGATTATTGCAAGAAAGATATTGCAAAGAATCTTATTTCATATTTTTCCATGTCGTTTTTTACAAGACTTCCGTGACTTTGTTTGTGGGTCGCTTTATTTGGTAGGAGTATTAAATTATGCTGAAAAAGATTGCATGCATTATTCTTTAATAATGGCCTTGTTTAGTTTGTCTTTTGAGAGATAATTTTCGATAAAAAAAGATTTCAAAAATTTGTTTGGTTGAAATTTTTGGAAAAAAAATTCAAAATCATTTTTCTCTTTACTATACATCAATCAATCACTTTTTCTCTTTTTTCTCTTTCTCTCACATCTTACATATCAATCAATCATTTTTTCTCTCACATCCATCTATTTAACTACAAATTATCCTAACCTCTAAAACTCCAAAACTATTTTCAAAATATACAACCAAACAAAATTTTAAGCTTTGTAAACTCTTTCCAAAAAATTATTTTTCAAAATTATTTCACAAATACAAACCAATTGGTCTGGTTAATGTGTGCCCTTTAAGTAAATATTAAAAGAACTTTAAAGTATTGTATTTATTGAACTCATTTTCATACACAATGTGCAATACTTTTAAATTTCTTAACATGTACTTTAAGGACACACATTAATAAATCCTAAACTCTAAATCCTAAATCCTAAAATAAAAATAAATAAATTTTAAGGATTAAACCCTAAACCCTAAAATAAAATAAAATAAAAAATTTATCCCTAAGCACTAAAATAAAATTAAAAAAAATTAAGAATTAAACCCTAAATCTTAAACCTTAAAATAAAAAAAAAAAAAATTAAGAATTAAAGTGAAAAAGTAATCATTTTATATACTTGATTATTATTTGCTATTATAAATTATTATTATATATATTAATATTGGTCTCAATTTTATAAAATAAAATTTATATATATTAAAAATTATATATGTTTGATGTGAGTGTGTGTGAGTGATGTGTGTGTGTGTCAAAGAGAGAGAGAAGAGTGTGAGTGTGTAACGCCCTAAAAATAATCCCATTATATTTAAATCATTGACATGCAATATTCAAAGAAAACAATTCATTAATTCATTCATCAGAGTTTTACTAAATAAAGACATACATGTAACATCAAAATAAATGCCCTACGGGCTTACAACTTGCCAAGCCAACACTTGGACACAAAATTATGAGTTCTAACTCAAATACAAATAAAGCCCTAGGCTTGAATGTTTACATGTAAATCAAATAAAAACAAATAACTTAAACAAGGCTTCAAAAATCCGGTTCCTTCCAAGCTAAGTCCTTGGAGGTAGTGAATCACCTGGACCTGAAAATGATGTTCCCTTAAAGGGTGAGCCACAGCCCAGTAGAAATATACTAAACCAATCATAAGCATTGAATAAAGCAATAGCATTCAATAGATGGCTAATCATGATAATCAATTATATCACTAAATAGCCTTAAGACCCTAATGTCTATGACACTTATCAATTTCCATTATCATCAATATGGCTCAGAACCTGGCCAAACTTACAACTGTGAACTATATAGCATATTCACATTACTTCCAATATCAATAACACAAATGAGACTCAATATGGCTCATATCAAAACACTTCATACTTCCAGATTGATACACATTTTAGTGCTGTATCAATAAAACACTTCAATATAAATAAGCACACATAAAAGTGATGCTAATGGAGTCCATCCCCTATCTCCTCCCAAACAAAATCCGCTTTAAAGGTCCATCCCCTATCTTCCCCTAAACCGTGGAGTACATCCCCTATCTCCTCCCACACAATATGCATATGCAATGCTCAATCAATACACGTATTTTTTGTATTAATTCAATAGTCAAAATTAATGACTTAACCAATGTGATTAGTTTCAGTTATCCCTAATCCACATGCAATGTCTACAACAATCATGACTATCCTCCACCGATAGCCCAAAACAGTTATTTCTAAACAAGAAATAAAATATAATAACTGTACGAGCACGAAATAATTCTTCTCGTATAATCCTGTTGATCAAGTCTGTGCTCCTCCGTACGACGTCGCTTGGTCACCTGAAAACACAAACGTGAGCTGGCCGGCGGGTGTGTGCCGGGAACCTCTCCGATGCCTAAGTCAGAAAGCAAGACAAGTAGGCAAAAGCTCAATGTAGTCAGGGAGCAAAGTTGCATTACCTCTCCAAAGGTGATATTGGTGAGCTTATATAGGTTTCGCGTAGCACAATCCTGGTAGGACTCTTTTTCCTCCAAGTGTAGAGTCCTCCTAGGATTACTCCTCCTTACGTAGAGTCCTCCTTGGACTCATATTCCTGGAAGACAATGCTTATCCTCCAACACCCCCCTCACTGCTTAAACCAAGTGAGATGGTTCTTCTTATGGCCGGACTACTTCAGGACCGAAGTAACTATTAATTCGGGCCTTACCTCACACTTCCTTACCTCGGTCTTCCCATACTGAGACCGAGCTGGACATAAGGGAATTAAAACCGAGCTACCTTTAGAACCGTAGCTACTTCGGTTACTCACACGCTATGACCGAAGTAACCATCGAAGGCCGAAACCTCCGTGCTACTTCACTCAACCGGAGTAGAGCTCAGTCCTTCCACAACCGGAGTATGACCGGTCTATCTTCCAAGTTACTTCTCCAAACCGGAGTATCCTACATGGACCTTGTACTCGGCCCTCTTGATTTCGGCCCTAAGGCCCAATACCCAGTTCGGCCCAATTTGCGTATAAATTGCCCTCTCAATTGCCCCTTAATTCCATCTGCAAAGCATGATTGGGATTACATGCCTACGAACCGAACTAAAGTTTTAGCTTATCCAGCCGAGCTACAATCCTTTAGCTACTCCGGCCGACCTGAAAACCTTTTTAGCTTCTCTAGCCGAGCTAAGCTTAAGCCGAGCTAAGCGCGTCCGGTCAAACGTCTCTTCAGTCACAGCAACTGAAGCGTTTCTTTTCCCAAGGACACGTGGCAAGCCCCTACTGGCCATCCACAGCTGTCGCGCTGCCCTCGTACTTCGAAAAATTTGAACAGTCCCGCTCTTTCTCCCTTTTCACCAAAAGAACCCTCCATTTTTGAATCACACTAACCTCTGTTCATCTTCTCTCTCTCTGCTGCCTTTGAAGCTCGTGTCTTCCTTTGCTGCTGCTTCAATCTTCCAGTTTTTTCTCTCTTCCTCTTGTAAGTACATGAATCCATTCTTGTTTCTCCGTTTTTACTCGCGTTTTTGATCCATGGTAGACTATGCTGTGTGTTTTTGCAAAACACTTCGTTTTTCTTCTACTGTATTTGTACTGTCTGAAGAACTTCACAAGAACACCTTGAACATACTGATTTAGCTAGTAGAACACCTTTTTGATCTTTGTACATGCTTCAACCGAACTAGAGTACTGTTTGTGATGTACGTAAAGATATAGGTAAACTGAAACTGAACTATCACTTGTGCACAACAATGTAGTTTCAATAGGTCACCAACTAATCCACAATAGCCGAAATAAAAACCCACCGAACTAAAAACCTTAGCACCTGACCGAGCTAAAACTTCAGGGGTCATGGCAGCATTCTCAGTTCCTAAACCGAACTCAGAGAGCTGCCCCTTGACGTTCAGCCGGAATAACAAAACCAAAAGTAGAACCGAGCTAACCCAACGCCTTGCAAAAATCGAGATAACACGCTCCTCTTTGAAACCAAGGTAGATCCCCCAGCAAACAATCTAGCCGAAGTAAAACTGCCTTTCCTTGTTTTGTTTTTTTATAGCACGGTCGATGATCTGTGCTTAACACCTTGTTTTTCCACTTTGCAGACTTAGGTTGCCAGGCACGTCCCTGCGCTCAGCCGAGCTACTGAGCACACTTTTTTCAACCAAGATAACTTATACTTAATTTATAGGTAAAATGGGCAAGTATAGAATCCTTGTAGAAACCCCAGGAGGATTAGATGAATTCAGAAAGGACTACCAAATCCCAGCCGATGTAAACCTGGTCCTAGCCGAACAAGACATAGATCCTTGGGGTAACAAAGGCTTTGTCCCCTTTACCCTCCAATCAATTATAGAAACCGGACTCAGATTCCCAGTCCAGCCCTTGATATGTGAATTTTTAAGACAAACCAGACTATGCCCCACCCAACTGTCTACCAACACATACCGAATAATAATGGGCATAGCCGCATTAAACCAACAAACCGGTCTCAACCTCGGTTTAGCCGAAATACTACACCAATACTCCATAGGATCAAAGAACGAAGGCTGGTGTTACTATTTGAGAGTACGCCGTAGCCGAGAAAAAATAATAAAACACACACCGGATAAGGACTTAAACGACGACGACTTCCTTTGGGTCTCAGGGAATTTCGAAGACCTTCAAGCCCAGATCCCCGGCCGAAGAATAAACTGGGAAAAAGGAGAGCCCGGTATACATACTTTGGTTGCATCTCTTAATTTTGTTCATTTCGGCTTTCCTCTCTGAACCGAACTAACACTTGTTCTCTTTTTTGCAGATTTAGCCTACATTCACTCCCAGTACGGCTACCCCAACCTAGACGTTTGCGCGCGCCGCACTACGAGTCGAGGAAAGAAGTTGGGCCAAACTGCTCGACTTCGAGCCGACTTATCGATACTCCGGTCGCCGAAAAGCAAGGGTGACTGACTTTCTCCTTGAAGACCCACCAGAACCGGACTCATCCTTGCCAGAAATTGTCCTCGTGCCACTCACAGCCGAACAAGAGATGGCAAAGAAGAACAGATTGAAGGCCATGCTTACCGCAACAACGAGGGCCAAAGTACCACAAACCGGCCAGGCAACCGAGGCCGTGGTGGCCCTCCAAGCTCAACAGCCATCGTCCTCTCGCCGAGCTAAGCGCGCCCGGACTACTGAGACCGAGCAGCGTCTGGTTGACGAGGATGACTCCGAGCTTCCACCGAACTCCGAACCCAACCTTCAACCGAAATCATCTGACCGGGCTGCACCCATCAACAAATGGGTTCCTCCCCGTTTTCAATAACCGAGATATCCACGATAGCGACTCGGTTGTTGCTGAGGAGGATCACTTACTGGCCTTCAACCTGGCCAGGGGTGTTTGCCTCCCGAAAGACATGGAGCACCACAGCAGGCGACTCAACACCGAGCTGAAGGCCATCCGGTCATCCACTAAGTCCATGATCCTGGTAATTAGCACTGTCCTCTTTTGATCAGTCTAATTTTCTTCCAACTCTTAGCTCGGCTAAAAAATGAACTTACTATCCTGTTGCAGGCCATTCAGAAGAACACCATTGCTCACAGGCAAGTGATGGAACTCCGAAAGACCACAAGGCAAGCCATGAAGGAGGCCGGAACCAAAGCTGCCCAGCTAGCTCAATCCCAGCAGAGGTCGGCCGAACTGGAGGCCGAGGTAGCTCGTCTCACCGGACTGGTTGCCTCGGTTGACAGTGATAAACTGTGTGCCGTGACCGAGGTGAAAGACAAATATTTGTGGGAGATGGCGTAGCTTGAAACCAAGAAGAACGCCGAAATAACGGAGTTGAAGGAGAAGGTTGAGGGCGCATCCAAGGAAGGCTTCAAAGAAGCCGAAGCTGGCTACACTCTGCAATGTGAAGCAGCGAAGGAGTTATTCTTCAAGTGTGGCTGGAGAGGGGCAGTGGAGAAGATCGGTTGTGGACCTGAAACCGAGGTCTACAACGCTCTTGAGCACTTTATTCCGGCCTCACTGCAAGATTATGCTGATGATCTCCAGAAACAATTTCTCGGTTCATCTGATGACGATGATGATGAAGAGGAGGAGACAACCGAGACTCCGGTCATTCAGGAGGAGCAAGCTGGCGATCAATCAGCTCGGTTGGAGCCCACGATTGAAAATGCGGCGCCTGAACTCCCAACCGAGACTGCTCTAACTGCAGATACCGAAGTACGTGCTGACCTTGGGGCCGATCTGGATGCCGAGATAGATGATCTCTTTTGATTGAACTTGTTCTTTTTTCTTTTTCTTTCTTTTGTTCGAACTTGTAACCGGGCTACGGCCCTTCTGCTTGTACTTGGTTTTGACTTCAATGAAAAAATCTTCGACTCTTATTTCGGTTCTGTATGTATGCCTGTACTTGTAATGCATTTTTCCATGAACTCATCTGTACAACTGTGATCCCGGTTAGCTATCTGACTCACTAGCCAACCACTCTTCAGCCGATATAGCTTACTTTGGCTGAAGAGTACAAAGAGTTGGTTTAATCCAGCCAACCACTGTTCAGCCGATATAGCTTTACTTCGGCTGAAGAGTAACAAGAGTTGGTTTAATCCAGCCAACCACTCTTCAGCCGATGTAACTTACTTCGGCTGAGGAGTAACAAGAGTTGGTTTTAATCCGGCCAACCACTCTTCAGCCGATATAACTTACTTCGGCTGAAGAGTAACCAGAGTTGGTTTAATCCAGCCAACCACTCTTCAGCCGATATAACTTACTTCGGCTGAAGAGTAACAAGAGTTGGTTTAATCCAGCCAACCACTCTTTAGCCGTAAACTTACTTCGGCTGAAGAGTACAAAGTGTTGGTTTAATCCAGCCAACCTCTGAGTTGGTTTTTCCAGCCAACCTAGAATATCATGTTTGGTTATTCGGCCAAACGTCCTGCAGTCTGGATCCTAATCCTGGACTTAGGAAGGGTGTGTTTAATCCAGCCAACCTCTGAGTTTGGTTTTTCCAGCCAACTCAGAATAAAGTGTTTTGGCTTTTCCGACCAAAACGTCCTGCAGCCTGGATCCTTATCCTGGGCTTAGGAAAGGTCATAGTTGGTTATTCCGGCCAACTATGTTTACAATACTAACTTTCTAAAGCTACTTTCTACTGAAAACAATAATGCTGAAAAGAATCGACTTGTTTTATTGAGGAAGTAAAAAATTACATATACGTAAAAGGAAAAAAGCTAAAAATAAAATAACTTGAGATTTGCTGTGTTCCATGGCCTGGGAATTGCTTTACCGTCCTCATCTTCCAAGTGGTATGCCCCTTTGCCTGCTAACCCGACCACTTTGTAAGGTCCTTCCCAGTTAGGTCCTAGCTTGCCATCTCCTGGAACTAAGGTATTTCCCATTACTTTGCGCAGTACCCAATCTCCGATCTTGAATTGCCTTGGATGCACTGTTTTGTTATACTTTCTGGACAACTCTTGTTGGTAGGAGGCGATGTGAACTAATGCTCTGTCTCTTCTTTCTTCCGCAAGGTCAAGTTCTAATGCTATGGCTTCGCCATTTAGGTCTGGATCAAAGTTTTCGCTCCGAATTGTGGGGAGGCCAACTTCTAATGGGATGACTGCCACCATGCCATAAGCTAGGGAGAATGGTGTTTCTTCTGTCGAACGTCGAGGCGTGGTGCAGTAAGCCCATAAGACATGGGGGAGCTCTTCTGCCCACTTGCCTTTTGCTCTTTCTAACCTCTTTTTCAATCCATCCAAGACTACCTTGTTTGACGCCTCTGCCTGACCGTTTGCTTGGGGATACGCCGTGTAGAATTGTAGAATTCTATCTTGTACTCTTCGCAAAAGAGCCTCTGAAAAATTTTGCCGTCGAACTGAGTGCCGTTGTCTAAGACCAGTGCTT
>JAPPVO010007994.1:0-30500 GCA_030407325.1 Camellia japonica
ATACACAAAAATATGAAAAATGTACAAAATTTTCATATATATATATATATATATTTGTATTTTTGATATTTAGTGAATTTTTAAAGATTTTTTTCACAAATATTACACTTTTTAAGTGTATTTATGTTAGGTGTGTTTAAAAATTAAAAAAAATTACTTAAAATGTTAAAAAAATTCATTGAAAACAAAAAAAATATATAAAAAATTAAAAATTAAAAATTAAAATTTTCTGAAAATCAAAACCAAACCAGCTAAATGTATTTTTTTTTTTTTTTTTTTTTCTAAAGTATGACTACTATAAAGTGGAACCAAGATTCCCTCCTTGAATTTTCTACTTAAAATGTGAACGGTTTGGATCATCGAAATTAGGCCTACAAGTAGGTCCAATAACCCAACAAGTAGGAAGTCAAGTAGAAAACTGAAGGAGGGATCCTGATTCTATAAAGTGAGCTTCTGCAATTTTTTCCTAAAAGACTTGACTTGAAAAGTAGACTTGCCTGTAACCCCACATATAAATGTGTAGACTTGACTTAGATTATATATTAATGCGTCTCGTGTTTGACAAGTCAGTCAACTACTCCGATGGATTCATTGGTGGTTGAGTGGAGACCACAATCAAACCGTGTCGAACTACTCCGATGGATTCATTGGTTATACAAACCGTGTCGAACTACTCCAATGGATTCATTGGTGGTTGAGTGGAGACCACAATCAAACCGTGTCATAATTACACATTTATGCCGGGGCAAATGTTCTGTATAAACTAACCTAAAAAAAAAGTAGTGTCTCAAGTTATGCTTACTAGGCCAATCCTTTAATGTATGATCACAATATTAGTAGAAATCATATTTATTATGTGATTTATCACCACAATATTAGTAAAAATATAAATGGTAAGACCTATTCGAGCATCTCCAATGCTATAATGTTAAAATGGATGGTCCCAATTAAATTTTGATATTATTATAGTATCAAAATGTTAAATTTTAGGCTTCATTTGGAAAGTGGGTTAACTTTTTGACTTTTTTAGTCTGAAGTTAAAAAGTCTCATTTGGGTTAGGTTTTTTAGTTTTTTAAACTTTTGTGAGAGTAAATGAAATGATTATGTTTTGATGTGATATTTTGTCTTATTAACTTTTTAATTTAATTTATCTTTTTGTGACTATTTTAGCCTGATAGCACCATGCCAAACAAGGGCTTGGGGTGTTTGTTTCAACTTTTCAAAGCTAACTTATAGCTTTTAGCTTTGAAAAAGTTATTTTGAACTGTTTGGTTAAACTTATTTCAAACAGCTTCTAATTCTAACAGCTTATTTTAACTCAAAAAAGTTGATTCTGAGAAGCTGCTCACCCTTACTTCTGATTATCAGCTTCTGCTGTGGATATGTTAATTATGGTTATACTCTTAGATTTTTTTTTTTTATTTTTTTAAAATAAAAAGAAAATTAGAATTATTTTATTATTAATTATATATTATATTATTATTATTATTATTATTATTATTATTGTTTTTTATAGAGAAATGTAGACAAGTAGTAAATAACAAAAATAAAAATTAATTGAAAAAGCTATTTCACAGCTTATTTAACAAACTACTCAGCAACTTAAATCTATAATCCAACAACTACACCAAACAGATTAACAACTTTCGATTAAAGTCATAATTTATAATCTGTTAAGGTATAATCTATAAGCTATTTTAACAGCTACACCAAACATGCCTTAGTAATGTGACTTCATTGATGTACTAGCTATTTCTTTTATTTTTCACACACACACAATTCAAATTAAAATGCCATTAGTATTTAGTAAGTTTCATTGTGAATGAGAAAAATATGTCAAAATTTGGCATTTAGGTAGAAGACCACCATATCACCAAAAAATAAAAGAACAAAGAAAATTGAAATTTTTATTTTTCGTATTTTTTTGCTTTTAGTAAATATTTTTAAAATTTTAAAAAAATTTATTTTTTATTTTTTAGATGCACCTTACTTAGATGTATCTAAATAGTAAAATATTTGTGAAAAAATATTTCAAAAAATTAATAAATACACAAAAATATGAAAAATGTACAAAATTTTTTGTTTTTTTTTTTTTTTTTATTATTTTAGTGAATTTTTGAAGTTTTTTTTCACAATATATTATTTTTAAGTGTATTTTATGTTAGGTGTGTCTAAAAATTTTAAAAATTACTTAAAATATTAAAAAAATTCATTGAAAACAAAAAAATATGAAAAATTAAAAATTAAAATTTTCTAAAAAGTGTTTCTCGAAAATCAAAACCAAACCAGCTAAATGTAATTTTTTTTTTTTCTTTCTTTTTCTAAAGTATGACTACTATAAGTGAGCTTTGCAATTTTTTCCCAAAAGACTTGACTTGAAAAGTAGACTTGACTGTAACCCCACGTATAAATGTGTAGACTTGACTTGGATTATATATTAATGCGTCTCGTGTTTGACAAGTCAGTCAACTACTCCGATGGATTCATTGGTGGTTGAGTGGAGACCACAATCAAACCGTGTCGAACGTTCAATTGCTTAGTCAAGTATTTGGGTGGGTCTTGAGTTTACAAATTCAAAGTTCTATTACCATATATGTGGTTATGATAGTTTATAATTTTTAATTATGAATTAAGTAGTATGTAATTATGACTTAGTTCTCGTTTGATAATTTACCATTTTAATTTAAAAGTTAAAAAATTATTTAAAAAAAAGTCAAAACCAACATACTATACAAAAAAAATTAAACGTTTTATTTCATCTTTACTTTTTGATATATCATCATATGGAGAGGTTATGACATTTTTTTTATTCTTTATACAACTTTGTTTCATAATCTTGCCACTTTTAGTTATAACCAAAGTACTATAATAGATCACAACTAAACGAGCGTTGTTAATAGTACTCAATTTTTTTTCTTTAAACTCTTGACCTTTTATATTTTTTTGTATTAAAATTTTATCCCATTATAAAATTTTAATTTAGTTCTTATTAAACCTTAATCTTAATCTTATCTACTCCCACCAACTAGCTTTGACTACCACGATCCCTTGCATAATCTAATATCTCTTGGTAATTAAAATAAAAAATTATTATAAATTATATACTTTTTTAGACAAGTCAAAGAAGACTTGAGAAGACTAAACCTTACCACAAGCATATACGTTTCGTGGATGCACCTCCTGCTCAAGTTGTACAAAAATTATTAAATTCTTTGATATCAATAATAATGGGCTAGACTTATCAGAAATTTATGATTGTAATCGGAGAGTGTTGTTTAGACTCGTGTAACTTATTACAAGTTTTGTTTTATTAATTTGAATTATTTATTTTGTAAAGTCTTTCGATATATTGTCTATGAAAAAAATTAAGTTGATCTGATAATAAAAGCTTTTTCATTTTATCACTTTTGCCTCCCAAAAAAATAGATGATAAATGTATTTTTGAAAATAGACCATTTATTTTATTTTTTTAAAGATAAACGCAAAAAAAAAAAAAAAAAAGAAGAGGAGGTTACGATTATCGGATCAACTTTTTTTTCATGGACGATATGCATGAAGGGTCTTACAAAATGAATAATTCAAATTATCAACATTTGCATCATGATAGACCCCACAGGCCCGAACACACCTCCAATCCAAATGAGGATAGAAGGGGAAGCGGACTTTGATCCTCTCCACTCTATTTATGTAATGGAGGATTTCCATTACATATCTAATAATTATGAAATACAAATATAAATTTGTAATTATTTTCAATTAAGAAAGACAATTATACTCACCTCACTATTAGATGATGTAATGGAATCTCTCCATTGTAAATATACAGTAAGCTAACCCATTATTAATTATCATATTTGTCTTGCATATTATCTTTCCAAATCGATAAGCTAAACTCTAAAAAATAAGCAAATTTAAGGATAAAAGACAATTTTAGTTCTTAAAGTATGTGTTTTTTGTCATTTTAGTTCCTTAAGTTTTAATGTTGTCATTTTAGTCCTCAAAGTTGTCAATTTGAGTCAATTTGGTCCTAGGTTTAATGTCTGTTAACAAAAATATGAATAAAAGGCAGTTTTGGTCCCTAAAGTATATATTTTTTGTCATTTCAGTCCCTCAAGTTTTAAATTTTATCATTTTGATCATCAAAGTTGTCAATTTAGTCCTAACTCAATTTGATAACTTTGAGGGCCAAAATAAAAAAATTTAAAACTTGAGGGACTAAAATGATAAGAAATTCATATTTTGAGAATCAAAACTATCTTTTATTCATATTTATGTTAACGAACGTTAAACCTAAGATCAAATTAACTCAAATTGACAACTTTGAAAACTAAAATGACAAAATTCAAACTTAAGGGACTAAAATGAAGAACAACACATATTTGAGAAAGTAAATCTGATTTTTATCCCAAATTTAAATTAGTAAGAGAAATTTTGTTACACATTTTTCATTTTTTTGGAAATATCATCATATAGAGGTTATGGCATTTTTTAGTCTTGATACAACTTTGTTTTATAATATAGCCACTTTCAGTGATAACCAAAGTACTATAATGGATCATAACTAAACACTTTGCTGCTAATAACACTCATTTTTATTTATTTTTGGACTCTCACCTTTTTATACTTTTTTGTACAATTTTAACCCATTATAAAATTTCAATTTAGTTCTTATTACTAATTTCTCAAACCTTAATCCTAACCTTATCTACCCCACCAACTAGCTTCGACTACCACACTTCCTTAATTTGGTGATCCTCCATGCCCCACTCCACTCCACTCTGGCCACTAATTGGAGTGTAAGCAACCAAGAAGTAGTGTGCGATGGTGCAAAAAGAAAGGAGGAGGGGCTCGAAGTGGAGTTGGGATTGGCGTTAGAAGTGGAACTGGGTTGGGGGTTGTTGGAGAGAAGGATGAGGGCTATAGAGTAGGGTGGAGGTTTGTAGTAAAAAAGAGATGGCTCTAGTGTGCTAGGAAGAACTAAAGAGAGGCAAGTTATAGTGAGAAAGGAGGTCCTCGATGGAAAGTGGGGGGTTCTGAATAGAGGGTTGCAATGGTGAAGGAGTCCAATATCATTACAGGAAATTACACATTTGGCGACTAAAAATGACGACTTAAAAAAATTTAGTCGCCAAAGATATACACTTTAGCTACTAAAAAAAATTTAGTCACCAAAAATAGCCACTTTAGCTACTAAAAAAAACTGGTCGGCAAAGGTACAATCTTCAACTACTAACTGAAGCAAAAAGGTAGGGATGGTAGCAGTACTCTAACCAAATACCACTTCAAACATAATTTAATATCTCTTCTCAACTAAAATAATAATTACAATGAATTATATCTAACAATATAATGACTCATAACTCAAAAAAATTTAGACCCTACAACCACAGAGAGTCATAATTACACATTACTTAATTCGTAATTAAATGATTACAAAACATTGGACCTAGAAGGGGGTCGCTGTAGAGCCCCTTTCTCTAGGCTATTTTCGACGCCTCTGTGGTGACTTTCCAGCGTGTCTTCGGCAAGCTCCCAAAACACTTTCAAAGTGTAGATTTAAGGTTTTTTATGCCTAAGAGGAGGTGTTTAAGAGTTTCTCTTCTGATTTTGACATAGATTTTTAGATTTTCAACTATGCATTTTGGCAGTGACCGAAGTACGATGGCGGCAGGAGCGGAGTTGGGCAGCGGCGACAAGGATGATGACGACGACGATGGGTTTGATGCAGATCTTGCTTTTTCAAATCATGCATGTGAGAAAAATTGGGTTTTCATAGATCATAATTGTTTTTTTTTTTTCAATTTTTTTGTTGTTGTTGTTGTTTGTTGTTTTGTTAGATTATTTGTTCAGCCTTTTAAGGTCTTCTTGCTTTTATTTTTTTTTCTTGATCTATATGTTGTTTACTTTTATTTAATATAACTACTTTATAACTTTTATAAATATTATTGTTAAGTTTTTATTCTTAGCAATCTCGTTTAACAAAACTCCTTTCAATTGTACTTTTATTCGCTCTTTTTATTTCAGTGAGGTTATGAGTACTTAGACGCGAGTCCAACTCGAATTGTGCCTTACAAAATGCAAAAGTGCATTCAAAGTTGCATGTCCGCTCGAGCATCTATTTCCCCACTCGAGCGAAGAATGCTTGGTTCCAGAAGTTTGACCTGTCTGCAAATATGCTGTGAGGCTTGTTTTTACACTCGAGCATCCATTTCCCTGCTCGAGCGTACACCCTGGTTTGGAACATGTGATATAGAGTCCCTGCTCGAGCGTCCATTCCCATGCTCGAGCAAACCTCGCGATTTCAGATTCTATAAAAGCTTAAGTTGCTCCAAATCTAGGATTATGACTTCCAGATCTTCTTTGAGGGTTCTAGGGTTTATATATGGAGTTTCTTTTCTAGTTTTCTTTGATGTTTAATTGAGTATTCAACTCATGGTTTAAGAAGAATACATCAAAGGATTGTTTGCTTATTCAATAAAAAAAAAGAGTGTTGTTCTTTGGTGGATTCTAGAGAATTCGAGCCTGAAGTTTTGTGTAACGACCCTGATTCGTAGATAACTACTAATTCGTAATTAAGAATGCTAATTAAGTGTTTAGAATGGAATTGTGTGCTATTATTAATTGTGACGTGTGCTTTTAATAATTTGTGCATATCTATCTGATTTGAAAATTATTTGTCATGATTTCTACTTTGAATCTGAAATTGTTATCCTAAATGCTTTCAGAAACGGAATTTGAGTTCATGGATTGACTAACTAGAATATTTGGAACCATATGAGAAGTTTTGTTAAAAAAAAATTGATTTAGTTTAGTAAATAGCTTGTGATTAAATTGAGCCTTAATGGGACTTTTTTTTTTTTTTTTTTTGATTAATTGAGTCATGTGCTAGCCTTGATTAATTAAGGCTACTTGTGTTTGATTAAATGATGCATGATTGTACCTAAATCTAATCCTATCCATGATCCAATATGTGATTAAGTGTATAATGTGCTGAGGCATGTGATGGTGTTGAGTGTAGAGGATCAATCTTGTAGATGTGTTGAAGTAGTGCATGTGTGTGCACGTGTTATTCATTCAAAATGTGAGAGGTGTGTGTGTTGTGTATGTTCTGATGAGTTAAGGGAATATTGTATCATTCATTTGGCTTCATTAAGTTCATCCACGTCTTGAGTTAGAGAGAGAGAGAGAGATATAGCTCATTCTAGAGAGAGAAGATTGTTTTTGTGCTAGAGATTGAAGAAACTAGGAGGGTTCATCTCACATTTCTGAAATTAAAGCCTTGGGTAAGGATTCTAGTCTAATTTCTATAGCTGTTCCTCCATGCATCATGATTTTATCAAGGCTTTAAGCTACTTTCATGAGAGTGCAAGAAATGGGTCTTTGAACATATTAGATTACTTTCATGTGTATTCATGTAGATCATCTTTGATTTTATCTCATTTTGAGTTTGAGTTTTAAAGTCCTTGCATGCATATAAGTTTAAATCATGTCCATTGCTTCAGAAATTCATGAGTTTCTTGATCACCATTTGCATGTTATGAAAACCATAAAAAGAGTTGAAAAATCTTGCATGAAGGAGTTTTGATTCAAATCTTTCAGAAATTGATGAGTTTTTGAATAAAAGATATTTTAAGGGTGCTTGTATTGAAGTTTTCTAAAAACTATTTTTGTGTTTGATCAAATCATGCAACACCCATGTTTTGGAAGTTGTTTTGAAGCCATTTTTGTTAAGCTGCTGTTGGCTGCCAGAAATTTACAGTTGGCTAGAGCAAAGAAGTGGTGGCTCGAGCCAACATTACGAACTCCCAGTATTTTGAACTCTGCAAAAGCTGGCTTGAGCGAAGAAGTGGCGGCTCGAGCGAGCTCAGTTTTTCCTTCAGCTAGCTCTAGCCACGAAAAGCAGGCTCTAGCCACCAGCTTATTTTCAGCATGCTTTCAAAAGATATTTTAAGTACATATCTTTACTCCCATCTCTTTACGGGCATTCTTAGGCATGATTTATAGGGCTAAGCAAAGAATCCATGAAATTTATAATCCAATCAAGTCCAGTCCAATCCGGTAGGTTTGGATTGATTTTTTGAATCCGTGGTTTGGTTCCGGATTGAAGAATTAAAAATCCGTAGTTCACGGATTGGTTCCGGATTGAACCCCACGGTTTTGGATTGGAACCGATCCGGACCAATATAAATAGTCTATTTTATTATATACATCATCCCCATAGTATCTTCTCTTATTCCATATAAAACATAAACTCAAACTTAAACCCGCATAATATCTTCTTTATTACTTTTGTTTGTTAGTTTTTTAGTTTTAATTTGTAATGGTCTAAATACTTATGGTGAACCAGTTTTCTTATAGTTGTTTTTAAATTCTAAAACAATATCTCGCGATTATAAAAAGACATATTGCTATTGTGGAACAAATACAGCGCTATGTTTATGTTTTTATGAAATTAAAGTGTTCTATATATTTTTTTTTGTTATTTAATTATGTGAATCCGTGGTCTTAAACTGATCCAATCCGTGTTTAAATGGATTGGTTTGGATTGGTTCCATGATTTAAATGGATTGGATTAGTTCCAATTTTTCAAAAACCGTAGATAACGGATTGGTCCTAGTTTTATCCAAATCCGGTCCAATCCGGACCATGCTCATCCCTAATGATTTATGAGCCATTAAAAATTAATAAGCTAAGAAACATCATATATAAATGAATTAGAAAATATGTATCGAATCCGAGTATGTGATCCAATACGAACAAGTTATGTGGCATGGAATGAATAAGAAGTTAAAGCATGAAAGCTAAGCCATGAAAGGCCATATGAATTAGTGATAATGAGACATGTTTTGTGCTATGTACATTTATGTTTGTAGGTCAAGACTCGAAGATTGCCCAACCGTTTCTGGAAGCCCACTGTGAGTAACATTTCTGTAAAGATATATTGATATGAATTATGTTCCAAACAAGTTATGATAAGTCATGATTTCTGAAATGATATTGTTTACGTGAACGAATGTCCTGTGTTTAAAATCTATTATGGCATCCATAGATAGTCCCAAGTCATGGGGGACGGCATGTAAATGAGGGTCCATGACATATATGTGATTACGAGATCTCGTTAGATACTTCATTGTGGTGATATGTGTTTAATCGGTATCCGGAACCGATTATTCTAGTCGGAAGACGATATGCAATATGTTCTATGAGATGTACCATTATGTTATGTTCTGATATGAGACTGATATGAATGATTGTATCATAATTTGTTTTACGGATATGATATATTTGGAATTTGTTCACTAACCCCTTTACTTTAATATTATTCACTGGGTTTTAGCTCACTGTTTTTATATATATATTTATAGGTGAGCGCCCCGAAAGTCAAGCCTAGGTGGAGTTTTGAACCGAGTCACCGTTTTGAAGCCTACCAAGTGTTTTGGGTGCCTCCGAGTTGGGGCTAGGCCTGGAAGGCCATTACTAAGGGTGCCGTTTGGTAACACTTACGTTTTTAGTTTTCTGTTTATATTTACAAAAATTTAAAAAACTCAAATAAAAACTTGTTTGGTAAAATTTTTGATTTATAAATCAGTGGTCTCAGTTTATAAATTTGGCCAAAAAATGAAAACACAAAAAATGTGTTTCCGTTTTGAGTTTTGAGTTTTTTTTTTTTTTTCACCCAACACTAGCCACCATCCGCCACCATTTTCCACCACCGTCTTCCGCCGCACCACCCACCCCCCACCACCACTTGCCACCACCACTCACCACCCACCTGCCACCACCATCCACCACCCACCACCGCCACCACCACCACCTACCCCTCGCCACCACCACCACCACCACTACCCACAACCCGCCACTACCATCCACTGCCCACCACCACACCTGCCACCTACTTGCCATTACCACTCACCACCCACCACCACTTGCCACCCACTACCACTAGCCACCTGCCACCCACCCGCCGCCGCCACCACCACCACCCACCTGCCACACCACCACCACCACCCACTCGTTACCACCTATCACCCGCCACCGTCACCCACCTACCCACCACCACCACCACCTGCCACCTACCACCACCACCCGCCATCCGCCACCCACCTGCCACCACCATCCACTAGCTGCCACCATCACCACCACCCACTCGCTACCACCACCATCCGCCACCGTCACCTACCATCACCACCCACCATCACCACCCACCACTTACCCACCACCACCCACCTGCCATCACCACCCACCACCTGCCACCACCACCACCTTCTCACTACCACCCACCACCTACCACCGTCACCCACCCACCCACTCACATCACCTTCTCACTACCACCCACCACCTGCCACCATCACCACCCACCCACCACCACCCACTCGCTACCACCCACCACTCACCACCCACCATCGTCACCCACCCACCCACCCACCCACCACCACTAGCTACCCACCACCCATCGTCACCACTTTCCACCACCGTCTTCCGCCGCCACTTGCCATTTCTCACTCTTTTTTATATTTTTAAAATTTTTTAAACATTTTGTCAATTACCAAACGCGTTTGTAGTTTATGTTTTTCTAAAAATAAACAAAAAATAAACAAAAAATAAACAAAAACCAGTTTATAAATTTTTTGTAAATATAAACTGAAAACGTAAACGTTACCAAACACACCCTAAGCTTTTGGTTATGTTATACATTTTGACCTGTACATATGTTTTTGTATAAGATATTATGTTATATGTTATGTAATGTAAGTGGGTAAATTAACGCTTTTACATATGATTATTTGTTCATATAGATGCACAGCTCGTTGGACTATTGGTATTTTGTTTATTGCTTCTGCAAGCCCCGATTATTTTGATTATACATGAAGGCCTTTGGTAATCTCGGATTACTGGCCGGTTACGACGCTAAACCCATAGGGGCGGGTCTGGGTCGTGACACTTTGGTGGATTCCGAAGTGGCTCATCGTCATGATTCGACATCAGCGTTGTGGATTTAACGTTACGCAAGACAATTCCGAGGTGAAGACGGGACTAGAAGAGGCACATAAGGGTTGGTTCAATTCGGGCGTGGATTTGCTAGGTAATTGAGAATATACTTGTGTAATTCATTTATGTCTTTTTAGTGGATTGTTTTGTGGCTTTTGCCCGTGATTTTTTATCACAATTAGAGGCGCTCCAATTGTGATTTTTCCATGTTAAAATCGTTGTGTCGATTTGTCTTGATTGTTTAATTGAGACTGTTATTTATTGCTTAAAATTGATACATAATCACAAATCAATATTTAGAGAATTTCTAGATTTTTAATTATATATATATATTACAAAACATCATAATTGAAAATATGTACACCTAAAAAGAGAATATGGATATATAGAATTTTTAATTATATCAAAGACCCACCCAAATACTTCTCCAAGTGGTGGCTAAGAAATTGAATGTTCGACGAATATATGAGACATTTCATAAGATTTTTGATAAATCTTTTAGAGTCTTTTTCATTTTTCATCCAAGAAATGTTGAAGTTAACACTTTAGAAAAATGTGGTTAAAGACAAGTCTACACATTTATATGACGGTTGCAGTCAAGTCTACTATAGAAAACAATGCGGAATCTCACTTATAGTCAAGTCTGCTTTAGAAAAGAAAAATTAGAAATTAAAAAATAAAATTTGTACAAGGGAATTCGTCAGACGTTAGTTAAAAATATATATAATGAGTTTTATAAATTTGGCATAATTACATTGAGTTTTTTTAAGGTTTCATTAACCTATTTTTATTATAAATCTGTAGGTCATATGAATGAAAAAATAATGTTATATATTATCATCTTTTTTATATTGAAGGGCTAGTTTGGCATGTACTAAATAAGTCAAAAAGTCAAAAAGTCACTATCTTATTTAAGTCACATCATCTTATTTAAATCACATCACCTCTCTAACACATCACATCAAACCCAACCCAAATCCAACCCAAACCCACCAATAAGTCAAAAAGTACACTTTTTTAAGACATCCTAAACCAACCCGAAATGTAAGACTATAGTTTACCTTATCCATCTTGGGTAAATTAGCAGGTCATAATAGCTGGACTTAATACTCATTAAGTCTTATTAATTCAGCGTTGAAAGTTAATTTTAGCAGAACCGTCACTAAAAAAAAAATTGTGACTATTTTCTAAATCTGTTGTTAAAAATTAACAATCAGTTACGTTAATTTGTGAAAAATTTTCTAAACTGTCGCTAAAACTTACAATTAGTGACGTTTTATGAATGAATTTTTTAAACTGACAATTAGTGACATTTTTGTCAATGTTTAATAAAAAAACGCCGCTAATTATCATATGACCCATTGGGTAATAAGTGTACCTATTGCAATCTAGATGTAAGTTTCCCCTTTATCTTCTTGATTTTACTTAATATGCATTGGTGTTGGTCATTTACACATAATAAAAGGGATGTTAGTGTAATTATGCTCAATTTGCCTTAGTTTTTTTTTTATATAATTTTTTTCAAAAAAGTTTTACACTTTTTAGTTTTAGTTGACCAGAAATGCTAGAAAAGAAAAAAAAAATTAAATGAAAGTATGTAAAAAAGTCCACTAAAAAAAAGGTAACACTTTCCTTTTTGCCTCTAACGAATTTTTTTTTTTTTTTTTACTGTTTAAGTCCTTTTACACTAGACGGGCCTAAAAAAACTGACACAAATTTAAAAATAAAAAAAGTAAAAACAAAACAAATTTTAAAAAAAATAAAAGAAGATTGGAACCCACGACTTTTGATGCACGAGGTAGGAAGACCATGTACCCCGCAAGTCCATCTAATGAGATCTCACAACAAACAAGGGTGTGTTTGATTGGGGGATGAAGGATGGATTATTCATTGTACGAATTGTAATTTTAGGGAAGCATTTAATTTGGCGTTTGTTTTTTTTTTTTATAGCTCGCCGGACTTCTTATATCACATATGGGAGACTATACTATCCTTGGGGGGGATAATTTTGGAAGGACTATATACTGTTGGGATTAGGAAGTGAAATGACCATTTTGACCTTCTACTATTTAATTATGTATTATATTTAGTAAAATTTAATAAAATTTAAATGTCTCAATTTAAAAATAAAATATTTTTATTTAACTTTTTATTGATGTTTTATTTATTTATTTTTAAATAATTTTTTATAGATATTTTATTTTAAAATTTTGTTTATATTTTATTTAATTTCATTATTTAAATTTTAATAGATGTTTTATTTAATTTCATTGTTTAATTATTATTATTTTTAAAAACAAATTTATTTAAATTTTAATTAAAAAAATAAAATATACTTGTCTTGATATTTTATTTATTTAATTTATTTAATTTTTAAAATTTTTTTAATTTAATTGTGTAAAAAATAAAATAAAATAAATTTTTATTTAATCTAGCTAAAAATAATTAAAATATTAAAGATGTGTTTAATATTGTTATTACTTAGGCCAAATTTGGCAAGTCTAGAATAAGCTAAAAAGTCAAAAAGTTACTCAAAAAGTTAAAAAGTTAACACTATTCACCAAAAGTCAACAATTACGGCTGCACTACTCCCAATTCTAATTTTCTCTTACAAACCAATTTTTACAATTTTTTATTACACATTTTTCCATAAAAAATTAAAAAGTTAACCCAAACATCTATATTTTCTTCTTCAATTTTTTAGTTCAAAAAGACAAAAAATGCACTTATTTAGGACACTCCAAACAACCCCTTAGTAAACAATTAAAAAAGGGTTAAAACAGTCTTTTGCTCATTTATCCTATCCAGTCCGTCCAACCAACATTAGATTCACTAAAAATAGTCATTTCCAGACATCTAATCCATCAGAAAATAAACACATGATACATATCCAATACAACCAAATAGTCCAGAGGATTCACAATCCCAGGATTCAAGTCCGATAGATTCTAATCCCCTTATCCAGTCCGTCCAATCAAACACACCCTAAGAGTTTTAGGTACTAAATTTTTATTTTAAAAAATAAAAACTTTGTTACAAAAAATATTTGGAGACCAATTTTGATTATCGAGAGGATAGTCGTTAAAAGGTCATTCGAAGTATAAAAAATAAAATAAATAAATAAAAAAATATAACTTTTAGCAACAATTTTCAAAATGTCACTAATAAATATATTTTTAGGAACAAAATAATTTGGTTCCTAAAGGATTTGTTTTTGAGACAAAAATTTTAATCCTAAAATGATAGTAATTCTTCACTAAAATATCCAATTTTTTGCTAAAATTAGAATAATACACTTTTGGCAATAAAAACATGTGATCCCTAAAGAGCAATTTTGTCCCTAAATTTATCCGCAAAAGCTTAATTTGTTGTCATTTCTCCATTATTTTTGTTGTGTTTAAATATGTTTTTTTAAATAATTTTTCTAGATATATAATAGGACAAATTACGACAATAGTTCCTGTACTTTATTCCCTTATATCATTTAGTCCATGTATTTTCAATTGGCTTAATTTTGATCCTGAATTTGTAATTTTATTTCAATTTAATCCAATTACTTATAACTCTTAACATTTTTTTTTATAGAAAATACGCACAAAAGTGTCACTTGTCATATTTTTAAGGGTAAAATTATAAACTTATTCAATTCAATTAGTTAACCTTAACCAATTTAGTGATAATTTTTCTTAAGAAACACTAATGATGTTATTAATTAGACCAAATTAAAACAAAATTTAAAAATAATGATCAAAATTAAGCCAATTAAAAATGTACAAACCAAAATGACAGAAGAGATAAAATATAAAGACGGTCATATATAATATTGCTAATAAATTAGTGAATTATTATTATTATTTTTTTGCCCTCAGAACAAAATTTGTCTATATAACCCAACAACACCGCCATTAGCAAATTCTTCGACGACAAACAACACACACTTGGCAGAGTAGTTGGGATTTTGTTTCAGAGTATCAAATATTAGCCATTAATTAATTTAAGATGGCCATTTTCCAAGGAATTCTGTTGCTCATAGTCCTATTATTAGTACCAATGGCTGCAGCAGCTACAGTAGTTGGAGTCGGAGGAGGAGCAGAAGAGCAAGATCCTGAGTGCTTACCTACAAGTTGCAGAAAACATCACGGCCCTGAAATCCGATTCCCTTTCAGGCTCATAGGGAAACAGCCCGAGCGCTGTGGGTATCCTGGCTTTGATCTTTCTTGCACTCCTCATAGCAAATACCCTGTCCTTGAGCTTCCATCTTCTGTCAATGTTTTTGTTAACAATATTGACTACACATCTCACACCATAGATATATCTGACTCTGAACCCCATGTATGCTTCCCACGACAGCTTCCAAACCTCAACCCATCTGCCTCTCCCTTCCAATTCCTAACCTTCTTATACGACGTTAGCTTCATCAATTGTTCCCAGACATGGGATAAATATTCGATGAATCAGATTGCTTGCCTTAGTGACCAGAGTCACCAAGTTTATGCCATTCTAAGTTCTTACAGTTCGCTGCTCGTTTCTTGCACAAAGATGTATAACATGTCACTTCCAGAAGAAATTTTTGATTATCCTTATGGCACCATCACATTTGATCATCTTCGATTGAATTGGAGTAAACCGGACTGTGGGAAATGTGAAGCACAAGGCAAGAATTGTGGATTCAAGAAAAACAACAACAGCAGTAGCAGCAAAAGCCAATTATTATTAAATGGATCGACTGAATGCTTTGACAAGCCCAGACAGTCATCTACGGGTACACCTCTACTCTAGCTAGTTTCTACCTTCTTACTTCAAGTTACGATTATTACATTTTGTTTACCATCTTATCTCATCTGTAATTATTGCGTTGGCTTTACACTGATGATGTTTGTTGAATGTAAAAACTCCCCACCTACTCTACCTACACCTACTCTACCTACTCCACCTACCACTCCACCTACTACCACCTACTCTCCACCTATCTCCTATATATAGAATCATTGTACATCAATAATATATCAATCAATAACATCAATATACATTATTCTCTTTCTCTATACATTGAAAATCTACATGGTATCAGAGCAGGTTTAGAACCTATTATTTTCGTTTCACCGGCGGACGGCAATCTTGCCTTGGCCGCCCGCCGGACCTCAAGCCTCTCCACATGTAAGAAGCCTCGACTCACTTCCTCCAACTCCTCCAATCACATAAAACTTTCCATCCATGAAAACCCCAGAACACATCTTCCGTGTCTTACGCATGCTTGGGAGTGTAACCCAATTGCCAGTCTCAGAATTATAGAGCTCGGCAGAGCTTAAAGCATTACCATGAGAATCACAACCCATAAATAGTAATCCTAGCCCGAGAAGCACAAAATCTAAACCCTAATTCCAACTTCCATCAGAACCGCCTCCCCTTGAGTAGCGGCCACCACCGCCCTCACCGTATCCACGGTCACGCCCTCTGCCGTAACCACCACTACCTCCGCCGTAACCACCACCGCTGCCGCCTCCGTAACCACCACCGCTGCCGCCTCCGTAACCACCGCCGCCTCGGCTGTAGCCACCTCCATCACGTCGTCCGCCGCCTCCACCGCTGCGAAACCCGCCGCCACCACCGCCACCGCTTCCGCGGGACTGGGCCTCATTGACGGTAATGTTACAACCGTCAAGATCCTGGCCGTTCATCCCCTCGATTGCATCCCTCATCGACTGCTCATCCTTGAATGTCACAAATCCAAACCCCCTCGATCTTCCAGTCTCGCGATCGTTGATGATCTTCGATTCGAGAATTTCTTCAAATTAAGAGAAGGCCTTCTCAAGGGCATGGTCATCGGTGGCCCATGCGAGCCCGCCGCCGAAGCACCTGTACTCAACCTCAGCAGCCATGGATGAGAGAGATATAGATATTTTTGGGTATCAAAACCCTAAGAGAAAGAGAAAGGAAAAGAAAATATCTAGAGGGGGACCCAAAACGAAGAGAACCCACCTCTGTAAGATCACTTTACACCCACCATCTCATATAACCTCCACTATGTCAACTTTTACACCAACCAAAATACCCCCTTTTCATCCCTTCCCGTGACCGACCCACAGCAATCAAAACCCATATTCCCCATTTTTTTTGTAACCAAAGCAATGGGCCAGCTGTCTACTCACATTGCTCCACTTTCTTTATTTATTTTTTTTTATTTAACAAAAAAAAAATACAAAACAAATTTGCACCACAACTTTGTTTTATTCATATCAGGGATCAACCCCGATCACAGTTCTCCACAAATTTGCACCACAACTTTGTTTTATTCATATCAGGGATCAACCCCGATCACAGTTCTCCACAACACAAAAAAAAAAAAAAAAAAAAAAAAAACCTCACAAAAACAAATCAACCACAACCCACAACCACCACAACAAAAACCGGCCTTATTTTTTCGCCTCTTCAGCTGTTCTCTTCTTTTTGCCTTTGTCTTGGGCGTCCCTTGCCGGAGCTGCCTCCGTGTTTCCCACGCCGCCGAGCACGTTCACTTCCCGTTGCTCTTCAACTGTCACATATGGCGGACCTCCAAATCTGAGCATCACGGTGGCCTTCCGCTTCAGTTCCTTGTTTTCTGCCTTCAGCACACATATCTCTGCTCGGGCATCCGTATACATGCGCTGGAGCAAAGCCAGTTGGGCTTTTACCTGCTGCACCTCATTTGTTCTACTCTGAAGCCGGTGCGACAGGTTGTTGACCGCCGTCATTGTCTCAACACATGACTTCAAAGTATAATGATTGGCCTCAATATCAGATTGAGCAGCCATTATCTGCTCAACTGACAACATTGGAAAGTTCAACGGCGCAAAACCAGGGGCGCTTGGTCCAGGGGCACTTGGTTGAGGTTCAAGGGCAACTGCCCCGGCTATCTCTCTTGTGGCCTCGTTGAGGTCGGGAAAGAGAGTGAGCAGACCACGGGACGAAGAGGCTATGTTCTGGGTAGCTGAACGGGAAGAAGAGGCAATATTCTGGGTTGCAGAGTGTTTCAGAGAATCAGAACTTTCAGACTGGTAATGTCAGAAAGGGTCGGCTGTAGAAGAAGGGTTGGTTGTAGAGTGTCAGAGAACGAAGAGGTTTCAGCTGGTTTGTTATGCCTCAGCCTCAGCCTCCGCCTTGGTTTAAATAGCCAAGGCAGACACGCGTATCGCGCGCCGCTCGGCGCCAAACGACAAAATGGGCGTGCAAGCCAAGGCAGTCATGCGCATCGCCATAATGTCCGACACACCTTTTTATGGATTGGGCACGCCTTTTGATGGCACGCCTTTTGATAGATTGGGCACGTCTTTTGAGGGTACAACTTTTGAGGGTCCGGCAAGACTCTGTAAACTGTCCCGACATTGATTCCAGTTAGCTCCTATATGGGTCCGACAAGACTCTGTAAACTGTCCCGACATTGATTCCGGTTAGCTCCTTCATGGGTCCGACAAGACTCTGTAAACTGTCCCGACATTGATTCCGGTTAGCTCCTACATGGGTCCGACAAGACTCGGTAAACTGTCTCGACATTGATTCTGATTAGTTTCTACAAGGGTCAAGCAAGACTCCGTAAACTGTCGTAACAACTGTCACAACATTGTCTGCTACAACGGTCCGACATGACCCCGTAAACTGTCTTCTACAACGGTCCGACATGACCCCATAAACTGTCTTCTACATCGGTCTGCCATAACCATACAGTCTTCTACAACGGTCTGACACGACCATACAGTGTCTCCTATCCACTTTTATTTTATTTGTTAGATTATTTTCCTGTTTTGTTACTCTCTCCAAACTCAAGTTGGTTAGTTCCTAACCCCCTTGAGTTTGAGGGGGGCTGTTGAATGTAAAAACTTTACACATACTCTACCTACTCCACCTACCACTCCACCTACTACCACCTACTCTCCACCTATCTCCTATATATAGAATCATTGTACATCAATAATATATCAATCAATAACATCAATATACATTATTCTCTTTCTCTATACATTGAAAATCTACAATGTTGTCTTCCACCACAATTTTGAATTGAAATTCGGGCCGAGGTTCTCTCCAGTTTGGATAATTGAACTCGAAATCGAGTTTCGGATGTGCGCAACGTCAGTATTTTCACAAATCAATGGTTTAGATTTTGTTTACCTATTTACAATTTTTTTTTTTCTAAATTCTTTCCAAAATTTTATGAATCAAATATAATTTTAAAAGCCAAGGTGAAAAAAAATCGAACATAAATGGTCAAAATGTAATTTAAAAAAAAATAATCTAAATTATTTGGCGAGCACCAAAAAATCAAAATCTAAAAGATCAAACATCAATTATTCAGCCAAGGGTTAACGTTCACAATCTCGCAGGGAGAACACCGAACGGTGCGATGCATACAATCAGTCTGTCCACTTCACGTATAAGAACAGCAACAAAGAAGATAAAAAGTGAGCTGAAGAAGAACAGCAAGAGAAAGAAGAAATGGCGAGCAATCAGGGCCGTCTATTCTCATCACTAATCAAGCTATCTGCTCCAAAATTGGTACTTCCCTACGCGAGATCTGAATCGGTAACTCTCTCCGGTTCGAACTCGGCGAGGCGACTCATCTGCTCTTCGACTCAGGTTCAACAAGAAGATCAAGTTAACCCTAAAAAGCTTGAAGAAGAGGAATCAGAAATCAAAGAGAAGATTCAAAACGAAAAGGACAACGAAGACGAAGATGAAGATGACGACTTTGATATGAACAAAGAGACCGGTGAGATTGGAGGACCTAGAGGTCCCGAGCCCACTCGTTACGGCGATTGGGGAGCGAAACGGTCGGTGCTCTGATTTCTAATTACTTTTTTGATTGATTGTTTGTTTGCTTGTTATTATTTATGTTGAAATCTTGATGGATTTAGGAACTTGAAATGTGATGTTAGGTTTATAATTTGGTTGAGTATAATGATCAAATTAATGAATAAAAATGATTGATTGAATCAATCAATTATATTGTTCTTACTTTTTTTTGCGGTATTGATTGTTCATAGTTATTACTAGTAAAATTGTCCGAGTTGTTGATGATACATGTTCTTAATTTTGTTATATCACTATGTGGTGCCCCATCTTGATGTTAATTGTTGGATTTTAGAGAGGACTTGACGAGTGTCAAGTGATAATTTAAAGGATGTGGAGCATTGCTCCATCACAAGCAAATAACCTCTTCGGGTGAGGGGAGGAGAAAATATTGAGGGTAATGGTGACATTATTTTACATGGTCATCGGTCAATAAAAAAGGCTGCAAATGAAGTTAGATGGACAAGTCTCGTCTTTCATTAACTCCATAATATTGTTGTCTCTACGTAAAATAGAATTATTTATTGAATAGTGATACAACCATGTAATATATCCAATATTTACCGGGAGGGAGAGGGCAGCCTGGGGTGCCATGGCCACCCTTGATTTTTGAAAAACCCTATATATAGTATAGCGCAAAGGAGCTACTCTCCTAGGTTATAACCAATGATATTTCTCCTTACCACCTTCTTCTTGAAATATTTTTTTTAATATATAATATAATGTGAAGACTTTACAACTCACTTTGAGAATCTCCACTGCATTATAACCGTTAATCAATTAAATTTACAATTCATGTATTGCCCTCTATAAATTTTAAGGAAAGTTTTTTGTGTGTAGGCTGTGATATATAGAATTTGATATCTTTGTCTTTGTATTTTAAAAGGTAAAATTGTGTTGTTATTTTAAAAAACTTTTAATCAATGCTCCATTTCTATAAATAGGACAAAAGGAGTGAGAACAATTCACAATGATTATAGCCCTAGAACTCTCACTTATGGTTTGTGTTTGGATATTTCATTAAATATATATTATTCTAGTGGAGATTTCTTCCTTTTTCTATTCGATACGGTTATACATTTTATTTCTATATCACAATTTCTTCTAATAAAAGTTTGAGTTTTTATTTTAAATATTTATTATGGCTTTGGGGATTGTTCATTCTTCACTTAGAAGGCATTTTTTTTTTTGGATTGACATTGGGGTGTCCGGATCAAAGCTCGAGTAATCCCCAGGGATGTACAGCCATTAGCAAGGAGTTTCCTGCAAGTGCATCACGATTAATTCAAGGGTTTTCCTCCAGTTCAATGAACCTTAAGGAATTATTAGCACCTAAGAGGTTTCAATCTCTGAACCTTGGAGGGAGCACATCTCCAAGACCCAAGGTCTTGCCACTAGGCCAATCTCTTGAGGTTTCACTTAAAAGGCATTTTACTATCAATGTACACTTAATTTGAGCCCATAAAATAAACTTTTCGACAATTTTTTTCCTATTGTATTTATGAATGTTTGTTTTCATTTACAAATCATGTATTTTATATGAAACTTTTCTATTGAATTTTCGTTGGCCTCCTTTAGGATGAAATCTTGACTTCACCATTGACAAGTAGGGTGTGGTTGTTAAGGGTAACCCTAACAACCATGTAGTAGAACTTCTCACTAGATGATGATTGGTCTCTCTGGCAATAATCCATGTGGTAGAAAATGGGCATTGAGATTTGACTCAAGTCCAAATGCTAAAATTTTCAGACATTCCAAGGAATGCATGCTATGTCATAACAATTATAGATTGTTTATTTTTGAATTTTAATAATGGGTTATAACTTTATGTATTAAAATGGAGATCTCCGTTTTAACCATTCAATGAAGAACTTGTAAATTCAAAGTCCTCCAAATTTATTGTAGATTTAGCAAAACAGGAGAAAAGATTTACTGCAAGTTTGCCATTGATGTTATGTAGGTTTGCATTATTTAGATAGTTTTGAGTGAGAAGATACTCTTTGACAGGAAAACAAAATCTTTCTGATACGTTAAAAGATGACTATTAATACAGAGGCCATGCACAAGGTGTATTATTAAAAGCTTATAGTAATACATAAATACACAATTAATTCTACACTCATTGCTGAGAACAAGAAGTTTAATTTCTATTATACAAATACAATCATTAAAATTTTCATAAATATCACTAATTTATACTCACTCAGATTTATAATTACTTCTAACTTGCTATTAAAAGTTGTACTACCCAATGTTCCCCTCGTTGACACTAGATTTGTGGAGGCAAATGGACTAGAGGGAATTGTTAGAGTGCTTCCATCTCCCCTAGCATTTGCCCCACAACTTTCACCGATGGTCAATCAATTGGGTAACCATTGTATACACCAAAGTCCCACTATTGTTAGTTTCTTCACAATCTTTGCATCTGTTTCTCAATTTGAACTCTTAATACTTCTCCTTGATCCAAACGCTTGTAAATCCATTCATGAAAGTAATTTTCGCTCTTTTTTGTGTTTTTTTTTTCTTTCTCCCTGCAACCATTTCTAGCAACATTCCAAAATTATAAACATCTGATTTGTATGACATATTACCAAAGTTTCTAGAGAACATTTCAGGGCAATGTACCATACGACCGCTTTTGCAGTAGTCATGGGATATAGCACTCTGTTCCTTTGAACACTATTTGATTGACCAAAGTTAGAGACCTTTGGGTTGAACTCTAAGGCCCCGTTTGTTGCAAGAGATGGGGGGGATTGGGATTGAGATGGATGTGGGACTTACTAATGTTGTGTTTGTTTTGGGTGATAGAGAAGGGATTGAGATGGAGGTCCGGATTAGATTAAGCCTTGGAAGGAGGATTGGGATGGAGGAGGTGGAGGTGGTATTAGAAAAATAGTCCGCCGGACTATTTTTTATTTATTTATTTTATTTTATTTTATTTTTTACATATTGGACATTTTTTTTGAACATTAATATTTAATTTTTTGTATTTTTTGTTAAGTAAAAATCATTGTTTTATTTGTTTTATTTATTATATTTTACATGTTGGGCATTTTTTTTGAACATTAATATTTAATTTTTTGTGTATTTTTTTTATTTGTTTTATTATTTTATGTAACAATAATTTAACAATCTCTACATCAACAACTATCATCAAAAAACAAATATAATTTTAATTAATCTTCTTACTATCAATCCCCTCACTATGAATCTCCTCAATTCTACCTCTGAAAACAAACGGGGCCTAAGAAGCATCGACACGACATGGATACGACACTAACACGTTGACACGCTAATTTTCAAAAAATACAGGACACGACATGTGGAGGACACGCATGCAATATATAATTTTATATATTTATTATATATATATGAATATATCATGGCACTAATTCCTGTAAATTTATATGGTTTTTGTTTTATTATTATATCTTAAATTGTTTTGTTTAAACTTATAGTTAGTTTCACATGTGTCTAATTGATAGACATGTGAGTTTAAGAGATGCACACGTATGTCCAAAGAGTGTCCGGGTGTTTAAAAAAAATTAAAAAATAGGACATGTTTTGAAGAGTGTCGGACACGTATCGGAGAAGTGTCCAAAGAGTGTCGGTGTCCGACATTGACACGACATGCATACGTCACCTTCTTAGAAGTGTCCGTGCTTCTTAAGTTGAACTTATGGTCCAACAAGATGTTGTGAGACTTAATATCGAAATGAAGGATTTGTTGATCACACCCGAGGTGAAGATATTCAATTCCTTTAGCTATGCCAAGAGCTATATCTTGTAGCTTCTCCCAACCAAGTGAACGCTTCTCTCTATCAGAGAGGAGATGAACTTTTCAAGCGAATTGTTTGATAAGAACTCATAAAGGAGAGCTCTTCTGAATCCGTCAGAACAGTATCTTACCAAGTGAACAATAGTGATATGGTGGATTCTGCCTATTGTTTGCACTTCATTGATGAATTCCTCCTCATTTCCTTTCACATTGTTAAGAATCTTAACTGCAACATGAACATCATTTGAAAGATTTCCCTTGTACACTGATCCATAACCTCCTTGGCCTACTTTGTTCCGAAATCGATTTGTGATTTTCTTGATATCTGTGTAGGAGTATCTTGCAGGCTTAAGAGCTTTATAATCCTCCAAAAACTTTAAAATCTTTAATTGATCCTCTTTCTTTATTTTGTTTGATCTGTAGACAAAATACATTATAATGACAAATACAATAGGAATAGATAAACCAAGACTCCACTTGCAATTCATAACATACCAAGTGAGTAAAATTTTGCCTCATCCAGAAAATCAATTGAAATTAGGATAAATTACATTGGCAGTCCCTGCATTTTTCTTCTTGTGTCATTTTGGTCATTCTAATTTCAATTAACTCAATTTTGACACTTAATTGTAGATTGTGTGAATTTAGTCCAATTGATAACATTGATTAGGATTTTAAAGGGAAAATGGTTGAGATTAACTCACTGAGTTGAATAAGTTTACAATTTTGCTTATAAAAAATAACACCAGCCACTTATGTACACATTTTCTATCAAAAAGTACTAACAATTGTAATCAATTGGATTAAATTGAGACAAATCATAAATTGATGGTAAAAATCGAGCAATTAAAATTATAGGATTAAAATGGTACAAGGTTAAAAATATATGGGCTATCAGTGTAATTTGCCCTTGAAATTAAGGGAGGATGGACCACTTCACCTGCAACCTTTAGTTTCCATGATGTATCTGTAAAAGTCTGAAAACTTATTAGATTATGATTTTCCTAAAATATGCGATTGGTGTTATTTTGGTTATTATTATTTTTATTACGTCAATTTAGTCCTCATTATATAAAAACGTGTTTAGATTTGAGTTCCTCCAGCTCAACTCTTTTTGTAGATGATGTTAAATTAAGGTGTAAATATGGAAATTTAAGTAAAAGTTTTCGCTTTTAGTCCCGAAAATATGCAATTTGTGTTATTTTAGTCCCTAATTATTTTAAATTGTATTAATTTAGTTCCTAATATATAAAAGTGTTCCAATATAGTCATTCAATATGCAATTTATTGTTTGTTTTTTGATGTTTTTACTTTTTCTCTTTCTCTTTGATTTTGATTGTTGATGATGGTTGAAATTGGAGACTTAAACTTACCATGCTTCCTAGAAGAAAAGAATTCCTGTAGATTGGTCATTGGTTGTTATGCATGCTGATAATACATAAAAACATAAATCTTTTTGATACAAAGTGCCCCATTGTAAGATGATAATTAATACAAAGGCCGTGCTCAAGATGTATTATTGAAAACTATAGTAATACATCAATACACAATTAATTCTAAACGCAATTGCTGAGAACAATGAGATTAATTTCTGTTATACATTACAATCATTAAAATTTCCCATAAAATATCACTAATTTATTCTCTCACTCATATTCAACAATTACATCTAGCTCACTAGTAAAAGTTGTATTACCCATTGTTCGCCTCGTTGGCATTGGATTTGTGGAGGAAAACGGGCTGGGGGGAACTGTCAGAGTGCCTTTCATCTCCCTCCAGCATTTGCACCACAAACTTTCATCGATGGCTGGTCTATTGGACACCACTGTATGCACCAAAGTCCCGCTATTGTTAGTTTCTTCACAATCTTTGCATCTCCCTCCTCATCAATTTGAAATCCTAGCTCTTCTCCTTTATCCAAACTCTTGTAAATCCATTTTGGAAAGTAATTTTCGCTTGTGTACTTTTTATAATAATTTACTCGCTCTAACAATTTCTAGCAACAACATTTCAAAACTATAAATATCTGATTTGTCTGACACATTCCCAAAGTTCTAGAGAACACTTCAGGTGCAATGTAACCCATAGTCCCTCTAGCAGCAGTCATTGATACTGCACTTTGTTCATTTGAACATAACTTTGCTAAACCAAAATCAGAGATCTTTGCGTTGAACTTGTGGTCTAACAAGATGTTGTGACTCATGGAGTGGAGGATTCGTTGATCATACCCCAGGTGAAGATATTCAATTCCCTTAGCCAGGCCAAGAGCAATGTCTTGCAATATTTCCCAACCAAGTGAATGCTTTTGTTGATCAGAGGCTATAAACTTTTCAAGTGAATTGTTCGGTAAGGACTCATAAAGCAAAGCTCTTCTGAATCCGTTAACAGAATATCCCACCAAGCGGACCACATTGATATGGACCACAAATTTAAAACTTGAGGGACTAAAATGATAAAAAATTCTTACTTTATTAATCAAAAATTGTCTTTTATTCATATATTTTTTGTTAACAGATGTTAAACTTAGGACCAAAATTGACTCAAATTGACAATTTTGAGAACCAAAATCACAAATTGAAAACTTAAGGGATTAAAATGAAAAAACAATGCATATTTTAGGAACTAAATATGCCCTTTATCATATTATTAAAAAGCATAAATTTTAATTATAGTCCTTAAGTTTAACATTTTTTTCGTTTCAGTTCTTAAAATTTTATTTTTGTCAATTAAGTCCTTAAAGTATTAAATTGGAATTAATTTAGTCTGGAAGATAATATAAAAATAAAACATATGCCCAAAGATTATATAAATTGTTAGAAGGCCCACATTTTAATTTATTATTAAACTTAATTATCCTCCACACTTGTGTTTTAGAATTGATATCAGAGTTTAATTTCTTAGTTTTGTCATATTAATAAATGAGCATTAGATACATTGAAGAAATTGAATAAAATAATTTAAGTAATAGTATTGCATTACAAATAATTATCGAACAAAATACTACTATCATTGGGTTACTAAAATAACTTAACGAAAAATGTTAAAGAAAATCAATTAGAAATTATACATTAAGTTTGACATCTATTATTAGATAAAAGTAATTAGTTAGCACTTGTAGAAAATAATATATTTAATTATCCTTATCCTTACCCTTGCAAGGAACTCTCCAAGGGAATGTTTTGAATTAATACCACCACAAAAATGAAAAATTGATCTAAGTAATTATAATTTGAGCTACTTATGTGTAGGTTCTAATAGGTGAAATTATTTGTTAATAGGTCTTATTATAATTAATGACATTTTTCATCAAATACTATTAAAAAATGTTACTAATTGTTAATTTTCAGCTATAGTTTGAAAATTGTCACAAAAAATATCATTCATGATAAGTTTTAGTGGTAATTTAAAAAAATCGTTACAAAAAAATCATTAATTTTCAACTTTCAACAACAGTTTGAAAATTTATCATAGAAAAAGTCAGTAATGATAAGTTTTAGTGACAATTTTATAAAAATCGTGACGAAAAAAGTCATTAATTGTCAATTTTTCAGAGACATATATATGCAAAAAAATCCACAAAAATTTATTTTTAATGACGATTTTACTAAGACTTATTTTCAATAAAACTTCATGGAAATTAAGTCTAATTATTAAGACCTATTGGTAGTTTACCCTTATAATTTAGATGAATTATAAATAATGGTGGTACAAGAACAAATATAATGAAATGAAATGAAATATAAATAATATTAGAAATAGCCAAAAAATAAGATAAAATAGATAGTATTAGAATAGAAATAGAAGACTTATATAAGTAATTAGAATTAATTAGCCTGGAAGAAATGTACAATTATAAAACCACACGTGTAGAGGATAATTAAGTTAATAATAAATTAAAAACTGGGTCATAATTTTATCTGACATTTAAGCTAATGTTCTATTTTAATATTATCTTATGGACTAAATTGATTCGAATTTAATACTTTAGGAACTTAATTGACAAAATTGAAACTTTAAGAACTTAAATTAAAAAAGGTGTTAAACTTTAAGGACTATAATTATAATTTAATCCTTTTAGCCAAAAATATATAGCATAGAGATTTTTTAAAAGTTATCACACAAAGTTGACGGAATTTGTCATTTGAAACATATTTGACATTTTTATTAGCTCCTTACATTTTACTATAAATCTCATTTTAATAATTAACACTTTCACCAAAATCTCATTTTAGTCCCTTTACTTTTAATTTTCGTTAGTTCTATTAACAATAGATGGATGTAATTTGATTTAAAGTATAAAGGGTTGACTGTTACGATTAAAAGTAGAAAAAACTAAAATGAGTTTTTGTGAAAGTAAGATTGACTATTACGATTGAAAGTGAACAGCCTAAAGTGATGATTTGATAAAAGTGCAAGGGTCTTAAATGTAAATTATCCAAAATATAATTCAACTAATTACACTTTTCAAGGCATATGTCAATACAAACTAAGACAAATAAAATAAAAATAAATCAAAACTCACAAATGAAAGTAAAATCTCCAAACTATTTATCATTTTGATAAATTTATTAGTATCATTAATAGTATTAAATAATCATTTTATAATCACAAAATATTAAAAAAAAAATCAAAATTTTCTTATGATTAAAAGGAGAGGTAATATTTAATAAAATAATAAAAAATTTCTAAAACTTATGAATAAATAAGTCCAATTGATAAGATATATCCAAGTGCTTATTTTTTTATCATAAATATCTCCAATTAATTCAACAAGAAGATCAAGAAAAGCAATCAGAAATAAAAAGAAGATTCAAAAGGAAGATGAAGACGATGATGATCATTAAGATGACGAATTTGATGTGTACAAAGAAACTGGTCGGTGCTCTGATTTCTAAGAATTTTTATTTAATCAATATTTAGCATTCTGTTTAAATATAGGACATTTTTCTTTGATTTTGATTGTTGATGATGGTTGAAATTGGAGACTTCAAACCCACCATCATCGCCTTCCTCGATGAGCTCGCGATTGAATCATTCTCCAGATTTACTGTGGATTGGCCATTGGTGATATGCATTCTGATACTACTTTGATACGAAATCATAAATCCTTCTGATACAGAGTGCACCATTTGTAAGATGACTCTTAATACAAAGGCAATGCACAATATGTAGTATTAAAAGGTTATAATATAATACATTGATAAACAATTAATTATACACTCATTGGTGAGAACAATAAGATTAATTCCTATTATATAATCAACAACTTTTTAGAAAAAATATTACTAATTCATTCTCTTATTCAGATTCAGAAATTACTTCTAACTCACTATTAAAAGTTCTCCCACCCGTTGTTCCCGTCATTGGCATTGGATTTGTGGAGGCAAATGGACTGTGGGACTATTAGAGTGTCTCCATCTCCTTCCAACATTTGTACCACAACTTTCATCGATGGTCGGTCCACTGGGTACCATTGTATGCACCAAGTCCCACAATTGTTAGTTTTCTTATAATTTCGCATCCCCATCTTCCTCAATTTGTATTCCTAGATCTTCTCCTTGATCCAAACGTTTGTATATCCACTCCGGAAAATAACACTCACTCGTGTTTTGTGTTACCGTATTTTGCCTCCCTCCAACCATATCTAGCAACAATATCCCAAAACTATAAACATCTGATTTGTATGACACATTCCCAAAGTTCCTGGAGAATACTTCGGGTGCAATGTAGCCCACAGTCCCTCTAAGCAGTAGTCATGGATACAGCACTTTGTTCTTTCGAACACAATTTTGCTAGACCAAAATCAGAGATCTTTGGGTTAAACTTGTTGTCCAACAAGATGTTATGAGGCTTAATATCAAAGTGCAAGATTCGTTGATCACACCCGAGGTGAAGATATTCAATTCCTTTAGCTATACCAAGAGCAATGTCTTCCAGTTTCTTCCAACCAAGTGAACGCTTTTGTTGATCAGAGGCTATAAACTTTTCAAGTGAATTGTTTGGCAAGAACTCGTAAAGCAAAGCTCTTCTGAATCCGTCAGCACAATATCCCACCAAGCGAACCACATTGATATGGTGATTCTACCCATTGTTTGCACTTCATTGATGAACTCATCTCCATTTCCTTTCACATTGTTGAGGATCTTGACCGCGACATAAACATCATTGGAAAGCTTTCCCTTGTACACTATTCCGTAACCCTCCTTGACCTACTTTGTCCTCAAATTGATTTGTTATTTTCTTGATATCTGCATAAGAGTATCTTGCAGGTTTGAGAGCTTTGTAATCCTCCAAAAATTTGTCAATCTTTACTTGATCTGCTTTCTTCATTTTGTTTGATCTGTAGACAAGATATATTGCAATGACAACTAGAAGAAGAAAAGTCGGACCTAGGACTGCCCCTGCAATCATAATAGACCATGTTAGTAAATTTCTACCTCCTCGCTGACAATTGAAATTATGAGAGGATGGACCACTTCACCTGCAATCTTTAGTTTCGCCAATGCACCTGTAAAAGTTTGAAGATTTCTTAAAATACATATATGTATATAATTAAATTTTTTTACAGTAGATTCATAATAAAACTAAGTAAAAGAAACTGGCATGATACAATCAGATATCCAAGTAGGGTCAAACCTTCTCATATACTAGTCCAACTATATCAGCAATTAACATAGGCTTAATTAATCAAGTTTGGACCTCAACACATGCTCCATTAGGTGCACAACTTCTAACAAAAAAACCACACAACCTAATCTATATGGCAAGACTGTATCATCCTCGCACAATCAACAAGACTAGGTAATTCAATAGATCAAAACAAAATAAAACAAGGGCATTGAAGCTAATATGATCTTGTAGCCCGAGGGCGTTGGATTAAATTTTTTATATTTGGATATACTACTGAGT
>JAPPVO010007997.1:0-25457 GCA_030407325.1 Camellia japonica
CAAAAAGGGATCGGGCCGCCAACCCGACTCGAAGGCCAGTGAGCATCGAGAAATCATACGGGGTCAGAGTCATCTCCCCAATCGACGAGAAGTGGAACGAATCTGTGGTCTCCCACCAACGCTCCACGAAGGCCCCATGTAAAAATGGGTCGGCCCTCATCTGCACCATTCCTAAGCAGAAAAGCCCAAAGCCAACCGCGTCAACTAATGCACGAACCTCTGCAGAAAGCCTCTCGTACCAATGCTTAGGGCCAGAAATAGACCTGTAACCTCTAATCCTCCTAGCCATCACCTATAGTATGGGAATGTTGTTAGTATCTATCGTACCTTGAAAGGAATTCAAATACGCTCAAACAAGAAAAGAATATGGGTCGGCCCTCATCTACACCATTCCTAAGTATCTATCGTACCTTGTCAGTATCTATCGTACTGTGGAGGCATCAGCAGACAAGTGCTCAGTGGGCTCCAGCAACAAGATGTCCTCGTCAATCCTTGGAATAAGGCCCTCAAATTGCAGAATATCGCTCGAGGTAAGGGCGTGTGTGTGTGGCTGGTAGGTAGCCACCTTAAATGGTCTCTCAGCAAGGGGAGGCAACTCCGGCTTAGGAATGGGAGAGACGACATCCTCGACCTCTATGTCCTCACCTAGGACGGTTCCAATACCAATAATGGGGTCAGGGATAGGAAGTTCACCTCTAGCCACAGTGGGAAATTGAGGAAAGTAAGGAAAAAATGGAGAAAAATGTGTGGGTGAGTGAGATTAGGTGAAAAACCCCAAAATCCCAAACCCTAGGGGGAGAGAAAATAAAGAGAAGTAAAAAAATAAGAGGAAGAGGGAAAAGTGTTGGTAAAGATGTGAGAAAGCAATAAAAACCAAGGGAAAATCCCAAAACTCAACGAAATCAAATTTTGTTCAGTTCAAAACGTTGAGGAATGAGAGGGTTTTCGAAGAAAAATTCACAAGGGTTGGGTTTTGTGAAAATTGGGAAATCTAGGGAGAGAGGAAGGCTTAGAGAGAGAGAGGGAGGGTTTTCGGATGTAGGGTTGTGTGGAAGGAGGGTTGGGTTTGATTTAAATCGACCATGGGCACAGCATCTGCTGAATCTGCCCTTGCTGCCATCGCGAGCCAGCCGACACTATTTGAGCCCGGCCAGCTCCAAATGCAAACCCAGCATTGTTTTTGTTTGTCTGAGTGTGTGTTTTAATGTTGGATTTCATTTTGGTTTGGAAAAAAATGAGAGGAAAAAGAAAAGAGAAAAAAAGGAAAAAGGAGTGAAAAAAGAAAAGCAAAAAGAGAAAAAAAGGAAATAGAAGAAAAACAAAAAAAGAGAAAAATCAAGAAAGTATAAATGAAAAGAAAAAAATAGAGAGAAGAAAAAAAGAAAAGAAAAGAGAAAAGGAAAAAAGGGAAAGTTTTTGTATTTTGCTCGGTTTCAATTTGTTTAAGCCATAGGTGTTTAAAATTTGTAAGTTGTTTAGTTCAAATTCTGTCAATTTGTAGTTGGGTAATGTCTTGATTGGTTTGAGCTAGTATTTTGTTTTGTTTAAAAGTTGTTCTGAGGTCATAATTATTTTGTTGCTTTGGTCCATCATCTCGTTGTTTTCAGGAATTGTAATGTGTTTCCTTATTCAAGCTAAAATTGGCAAACTTACGCTGAAACTTCATTAATCTGAGTGTGGTTTTGGATTCGCACATTTCGTGTTGCATTACTCAAGTTTATGCTTTGTAGTGTTATCTGGCTTTGTTGTCCGAGGCCTTCCCAGGGATGAGATAATCATGCTCCATTCGAAAAATCGTCTTCTTTTTCATTGATTTGAGTCTCCTTCTTCCGCGTGAGACGTGTTAGGATTGTCTGCTTTTCTGTTGTTGATTTGTCTACTTCTTTGTTGGCTTTTCTGTTGTTTATTTGTTTGCTTCTTCATTGATCCACCTCTCCTCCTTTCGTATGCAACACTTTTTGATTTTTTTCATCAGTTAAAAACATCGGGCGTCCCCGGTGTTCACATCAACCTCTCCTCCTTTTGCGTACGACGCGTTAGGATTGTTTTCATTGGTTAAAAATATCGGGTGTCCCTGATGTTCACACCAACCTCTCCCCTTCTTGCGTGCAACGCGTTAGGATTGTTTTCCTTGGTTAAAAACATTGACTGTGCCTGGAGTTCACACCAACCTCTCCTCCTCTCGCGTGAGATGCATTAGGATTGTTTTCATAAGTTAAAAACATCGGGCATCCCCAGTGTTCACACCAATCTATCCTACTTTTGTGTGCGACGCGTTAGGATTGTTTTCATCGGTTAAAAACATTAGGTGTCCCTAGTGTTCACACTAACCTCTCATCCTCTCACGTGAGATGCGTTAGAATTGTTTTCCTCGGTTAAAAGCATCGGGTGTGCCCGGTGTTCACACCAACCTCTCCTCCTCTTGCGTGAGACGCGTTAGGATTGGTTTAATCGGTTAAAAACATTGGGTGTGCCTGGTGTTCACACCAACCTCTCCCTCTCTCGTGTGACATGCGTTAGGATTGTTTTTCCTGGTTAAAAATAGCAGGTGCGCCTTCATGTGCAATGCGTTAGGATTGTTTTTATAGGTTAGAAACATCGGGTGTCCCTAGTGTTCACACCACCAACCTCTCTTCCTTTCGCAGGTGACGCGTTAGGATTGTTTTTGATCGGTTAAAAACAGCAGGTACGCCTGTTTGTTCACACCAGATTCCCTCATTTCACGTAAGACGCATTGGGATTGTTGTTTTCCTTGGTTAAAAATAGCCAGTTTGCATGTCTGCTCATGTCGCCTTTCCGCCTTTCACGTGAGACGCGTTAGGTTCTCGAGTTCTTCAGTTAAACCTTAGGTGCGCCTGATGTTTACATCTCTCTTCACCTTCCCTGTGTGGGACATAGCTAGGCTGGCGTCTTTCCTGCATGGGACATGGTTTGGTTCGCATTTTCTTTGTCCCCGTGTTTGTTTACTTACCTCGCTCGGTGTGAGACGTAGCTTGAATTGTTCTGCTTTCATCTAGACGTTGCATACTTGCTTTTGTTTGTAGCATTGTTTCATCATTTGTTATTCACAATCTTGTTTCATTGCATTTGTTTTATTGCATGATCATAAGTTATGTTTCCTGCATACCTTTCCCTTGAAATACGCTGGTTTGATTCTTCGCAAAAGGGATACGTAGGCAACCTTTAGGTGCATCCTTTGATAATTGTATTTTGATTTGTTTTTTTGTCCAAGTCTTACGGCCTTGTCAAATGGGTCATCTCTGGGCTTTGACATTCACTCACGTCATTCCATGACTTTGAGTTCGGTCAAAGAGAGGCAACTGTAGACACCCCATTTTTGACCACCCGCAAGACTTGGATGCTTTGTCCTGTGCACTTGATGATGAAGTTGTGTTGATTACGATTTTAGTTCTCATCGAAGGAACGTAAGCTTGTGCTCCAAAACCAATTCCAAACCTTTCACATTCATACTATTCTTACCCCAGAAATTCATTTTTGACCATTATGCCACCCTACATTGATTTAAAACAACGGAACAGGGGAACACATTGGGAGTTGGCCATACCACATTGGGAGCGGGCCGACTGTCGATAGCAAGAAACACCGTTCTGGTCAGGAATGGGCCAACTGTCCATTTTTGAAGATATTTATGACCTATTTTGCTCAAATTCTATAAATACGAGCATATATCTCAGTGTTAGAGCTGGAAAAATTTCAAAGAAGCTAAATAACCCTTGAGAGCTCCTTCTTCTTGTGCATGCTACCTTTGAGATAGTTGATCATCTTTATACTATATCCATACAGCATAGCCAACCTTAGAGCAAGAACTTAGAACCTTGTTTGAGCTTTGTAAGTCACAATTCAAGCTGAGAGTGTGCTTGGACCAATTTTGGTTCACAAATAAGAGCTTACCTTCTTCAAGAGGCATAAGCTCACCACCTTCGTATTTCTTTCATTTCTGTCTTTGTTTGTTTATTTCATGTGTTTTTGTACTGTTTTGATCCTATTTCAAGTGTTGGAACTTGGGTTTGAATGGCTACCAAAGGGTAGAAAGGGTTTGCTCTCTACTTCATAGCTCACACCCTTGTTCTACCCTCTTTTCTTTGCTATTTTTAAAACTAATTTTTAGAGTTTAATAAAGGCTAAAAAATATGGTTTGAGGTCTCAAAAATGAAGAGGTTAGCCAGCTCTCCTTGCTTTTGTTCACTAGCCTTACTTTGCCTTATTCTTTCCTACCTTTTTATGCTCTTTAACATGAGTTTTTAGCCACTATTTTTAGCATATCAGGGGCTATTTTAGGGCTATTGTAATTTATTTAATTAAGGTATGCTTTGAATATCTAGCTTGTTGTGTTGCAAATTTTCATATCTAGCTAGTTGTGTTGTGTCACCCATGCTTTGATAGTTTTTTTTTTCTTTGGTTAATTTTCATGTCAAGAGTCTCATTTTAAATAATCAGTTTTGCATAAGTCATTTATGCCACCTCCCTCTATTCTTTTTTTTTTTTGGTTTTGTTTTGAGAGTTACTTCAACCGATGGACGATTATTCAAGGCATGGGATAGAGACCTATGCTCAATGGCTTAATCTCTATGGAGGTTTATCGTCAAGGCATAGGCTCTCTTTTATGCCAAGAATCACTTCTTGTTTGACATTTTCTTCTCATTTAGTGGACTTAAACATCATTTTGGACAAATTGATTAAAGAATGGTAAAGACTAATAAAATCGATCTGAAATGAACTAAACCGACATAAAGAAAATGCTTAGAGTTGGTTGGATTCGGCTGGCCTTCTCTTGAGTTTCCCATGACAGAGAGGGCCAGAAGGGACAAACAGGGCCTAGAAAGGCTTTGTCTGCACTGTTCTCACCTCAAAGCACAAAAGACTTTTTGGCATTAAATTTGGTGCCGGCCGGCACTATTTTGGCTCGGCCGGATCTTATTTGGAGCCAGCCAGCTCCCAATGTTTGGTAAGCAGTGAGCTTTTGGCAGAAACAGAGGGTAGTGGCTAACGGTGAGGCAGAGCAGTCTGGACAGATAGAGCTTCTTCTGGGCACTATGCATACAACGACTCATGGTTGCTTAGATTACTATTCTCATTAGTATTGTTGTAATTGTTGTAAATAATTCTTATTGTCCTTGTTGCAATTGTTATTGATATATTGCCTTCGTTGTAATAAATTAGATAGTTTAGCTATTCATTTATTTTGTTCTAGCCTTGTAATTAGATAGTTAATTAAATTAGCTTAGCTAGTGTTACTTCAATTTATTCGCATGGTTCTGTAATAATTAGTTAATCTGAACATTTGGACACTTATTCGGACCCTCCTACGTGAGGACAAAAATATGTAATAAGCATGTATGTCTTCCAACCCCCATTTCTTTCTTCCTTTTATTTACTCGCTTATGATGGTAGTGTAGAGCATCATGTTTACTTAGCATTCTCATGCTTGCATACACTCGTAACACGTTTACGAGTTCTTAGTGATGCTTTTTGAGCGGACCAATGCACCAGCTTTGTTGACAAACTTGATGAATTGATTCTTTTGTGAGTTCCTAGATCAGTTCATGGTCGTCTTTGTGGACGACATCTTAGTCTACTCACCCTTCGAGGAGGAACATGAGGAACATTTGTGGGTCATACTTGAGTTGGTTAGAGCACACCATCTGTATGCTAAGTTTGGGAAGTGTGAGTTTTGGCTCTACGAAGTTAAGTTTCTAGACCATGTGGTGTCCGAGAAAGGGGTGACTATAGATTTATCTAAGATAGATGCAATACAAGATTGAGAACAACTTAAGAACGCCTTCTGAGATCTAGAGTTTCTTGGCTTAGCCAGGTATTACCAACGTTTTGTGAAAGATTTCTCTAGATGGCTTCGTTATTGACTAGGTTGATGATGAAAGTAGTTAGATTAGTGAGGAGTGAGGCTTGCAAAAAGTCATTTCAAGAGCTTGACGTTAGACTCACCATTACTCCAGTTTTAATTATTTTGGAGAGGGGTTTGGGTTATTCAGTTTATTATGATGCGTCTTGGGAAGGTTTGGGTTGTCTATTGATACATGACAGGAAAGTTGTAGCCTATGGTTCACAACAATTGAAAACCCATGAGTGAAATTATCCTACGTACGACTTAGAGCTAGCGGCGATGATCTTTGCCTTAAAAATTTGGAAGCATTACCTGTATGGGGAGAGATTTGTTGTGTTTTCCAATCACAAGAGTCTGAAATATTTATTCTCATAAAAGGACTTCAATTTGAGGCAGATGAGATGGATGATGTAACGCCCCAAAATAATAACAATAACCCACCTCACGATATTCAATCAAAAAGTAGAAACTTACATAATATTGACCATTCATTGATTCTCTTTTACCATACAAAACATGACATATGCATGTATACATTCATAAATCCTAGATCATAAATCTATAGCATATGCCATGTATGAAGGAACATGAACAAAACAAAGTACAAATAAGTTAATGCCTTACTGGCTACATCTTTCTAAGTCGATGTGTGGAAATAACAAAATGAGTTAAACTCCATACATATAAAGCCCAAGGCATGTTTAACAAGTACTTACAAAAATTAACAAGAAGAAACTCTCGGCTCCAAGGTCCTCCTAGGCTACATCCTTGGTAGAGACATATTATTAGCACCTGCACGTTGTTTTCCATCTAGGGAAAGCTAAAGCCTAGGAAAGATACTTGAACACAACATATGAAGCTTAACAAAGTCATATGGTGAATGTATATGCATGCCAGTTGCCAAAACATTATACTTTCTCTTTCAAAACAATGTAATGCCTCAGTTATATGTATATCAATTCATAAAACAATACTTTTTAAATCAAAAAATAGGATAGTGGATACAAAACATTGGGAGTTTCCAGGTATGTGTCTGTCAGTAGGCTATACAAGTACTACTATAACTATTTTACCAGTACTAACCAGAAGGATAGGCACCTAACCATACGGGGTTCTAGACTTTCACCTGTAGCTTGCTTTTCGTGCTTCTTTTGGATATGACTAGCCCTACAATTTGGACTCCCGTGGTTCTGAATCTGATTTCACAACTGCAATGTGAAATAGTGAAAACACAAAATGAGTCCAAATCCGGCAATTCTTTTTGAAAAATCGATGTTTGAATCAAATGCCAAAAATGGATTGCTTTGTTAGATTATAGAGTCGCCACCTGAATATTTTTGAAAAATTTAGGAAACCCAAGACTCATGCCAAAGGCCATTTATCCGTCATCACCAAAGTGTCTCGACTCGGGAACTTAGGTACGAGAGAGGAAGCTCATGAATTGAGCACCACACTCGCCCGATCAAAGATCGGCCTCTACTAATCATGATGTGATTTTTATTTACATTATATGCTTTTGTTCCATTTATTAGCTATTTTTACTATGGGATGCACACATATATAGACTAATTTGTAAAATTTGGAATACTTTGATTTAATGTTTTATTTAAAAAATTGTTTTAATACGCATCACTTAAAAAAGTGAGTTTTTATGCACATTTAATCAATTTTATTGCAATTTTCGCAATTAGCCTTTATCCACGGGCATTAAAACAGTTATATCATTTAAGCATTTGGCCTCATGGAAAACATGCTCGACATGGCAACCACTACATGCAATGTGCTAAAGCAATAAATGCTCACCTAGTACTCCAAGGCAAGCCAAACAAAGCAAAATAATTAGAAAATAAGCATGTTCCTAAACGATACAATGTGGCTAACGCAACACACACATTTATGCAATTTTTAATAGGCTCGGCTATGAGCATGGTATGTGTGATAACCCTGACCTGTAATTACGTATTATGCTAATTAATCTATGTTATGAATGTGATTATGTGTTTGATATGATTTTGAGTACCATTTATATGAATATATGTGGTTTTGAATTTCTATCTATTCACTGTAGGAAAATCTATTTGACCTTCAGCTTTGGAATTTAAATTGAAGGCCCTATCGGCCACAGAAACCGAAATTGACTACACCTTTGTGATTAGCGTAATTTTTAGAGCCTACGCTAAAATTTAATTGAAAATTGATTCAGATCAAATTAAATAGATTAAATTGATGAGTTAGTGCCCAATTAATTAGTATTAAAACAATGTGATTAGTGGGGCTATAAAAAGCGCCATTACACACTCAATTACTCTCTTTTTAATTCATTTGGCTGAATTTAGCTCTCTAGGAAGTGAGAGACCCGAATTTAGAGAGAGAGGGGGAGACTATCTAAGGTTTGATCAAGGGGCTTGGAATCTTGAAGTTAAACTCAAGAATTAGCAATATTTTGGGAAGATTGAGCTTCTAGGTGAGTAATTGGTTATGAATTCATAAGTTTAGTATTGTAATTTTGTGAATTCAAGGCTTGATGATGATCAAGAACATAACTTGAATTGAATTTGTTGAATTTGGAGCTTGTATAAACATGCATGTGCATAATTGTTGTAATTTTGTATGTTCAAGCATGAAGCATGTTGAATATGAAGAATTAAGCACCAAACTTTACGTGCATGGGTAATTTTGTGTGGTTTCATGAGAATGAACACCATTTGCATCATTTGAAATAGAAATGAAGTCAAAATTGGCATGCATGTTTGATTATTAAAGATATGGAGCTTATATGAGGTTTCAATGCATGAGCCATGATTCTACAAAGGAATGTTGCTTAATTTTGAAGAATTGGACCATAATTTTGAATGATTGGCCTCATGTTGCTTACATCCATATACTATATAATGTATTTGCATGTTTTGGACCGAAATTATGAGTTTTGGACCTTTGAAGGTCGAGTTGGAGCCTCAAGAACAATTCTAGATTTTCCACAATTTGGCATGTCCGCTCGAGTGGGGAAACAGCCGCTCGAGCGGGAAATATGAGCTCCCAGAAGTTTTGCAGACATGGATGTCCGCTCGAGCGGGGAGCCATGTAGTGAGACTTTCAGCTCGAGCGCCCGACTTCATGCTCGAGCGTAAAAATGAGGCAACCAGTACTTTTGCAGACCTATTGGGTCTGCTCGAGTGGGAAAGTCCACGCTCGAGCGGGGACCCCTATTTCAAAAATTTTGTAAAGACGTTCTATATTTCGTTTTCCGTCCTCTTCCACTTCTAAAGCACTCTTAGGCATGCATTGAGCATTATGAATGGATTAAGAAGATAAGAAAGAAACCTAAGAGGAATGTATGAGTTAAGAATAGACTGAATTGATTGTGAGCCATATGTGTTATGTAATGTGTAGGGTCGAGCTCCAGGGTGAATCTACCGGAAGATCACTATGAGTAATATCTTAATAAAGATATCTGAAGTATGTTATTTGTCCAATTGCTTACTTCTATGTAAGTCTTATAAGTTCGTTAATTTGAATGGTAGACAAATGTTTGCTATGCCAAATGAATGGGCCAGAGGCCAGTCTGACATGAATGATAGAAGGAATGGGCCAAAGGCCAGTCTAACATGAATGAAAGAATGAATGGGCCAGAGGCCAGTCTGACATGAATGATAGAACGAATGGGCAAAAGGCCAGTCTGACATGAATGAAAGAATGAATGGGCCAAAGGCCAGTCCGACATAAATGAAAGAATGAATGGGCCAGAGGCCAGTCTGACATGAAGGATAGAATGAATGGGCCAGTGGCCAGTCTGACATGAACGAAAGAATGAATGGCCAGAGGCCAGTCTGACATGAATGACAGAATGCATGGGCCGAAGGCCAGTCTGACATGAACGAAAGAATGAATAGGCCAGAGGCAAGTCTGACATGAATGATAGAATGAATGGCCCAAAGGCTAGTCTGACGTGAATGAAAGATAAATGGGCCAAAGGCCGTTTAACATGAATGGATTGGGCCCGAGGCCGTCTGATGTGTTTGGAACCGCAGTTACTTAACCTCTATATATGTATATATATGTACTAGATAGAAGTGTGAATTGGGCCCAAGGTCGTTTGGTGCATGTCGTTCTAAATACTGTTCGTGTATCTTCCTTATTTGATATTATTCACTGGGCTTTCGCTCACGCTCATTCATGTGTTTGTAGGTGAGCTAAGGGAGGTCCAAACCCAGCCTCAGTGAAGTTTGTGAGAAACAGTCAAGGTTTTGAAGAGTCAGCCCATATGTCTCACGCATGAGACTTGTTTTTGTCCTTTTGCTAGTTTGCTATATTTTGTCATGTTGGCGAGAACTTTGGTTTACGGTTGTATATAGTTTTGATTGGCTGACTTAGACTAAAATGATCCTCTATGCACAGAACATCGTGTTGTTACATATTCTGATGTGAGTTATTAACATGCATATGCATGGATTGTTATGATGTGCCATGTAAGCACAGCTCTACGGACAAAAGTTTGAATTTGCTTCTGTTTGGCCCCTTTACTCTGATGAGTTATGTCTTGTTTGGTATGAGGCCGTAGGTAATCCCTTGATTACTGGCCGGTTATGTCCTTAGCCCATAGGGGCAGGTTCGGGTCATGACAGAGTGGTGTCAGAGCACGAGTTAATAACTCACACATTTGTCTAAATGAGCGATAAGCGTCTAGAAAAGATCTAGGATGAATTCATGTGATAAGTATGAATTTGGAAGCATCGAGAATACCCTTTAATGTTTTAATGTGAACGATTATGTGTTATAAGTTGTGATTTGCTTACATTGCAAACTATTTGAATATGTATGCTCTTTAGTATATGTATACCTGTGAATCTTTTGTATAAAGTATAGTGCAAGTCTAATCAGATGGTGAGAACAAGAGGTGATGAGATAGAGGAGTCCTCTACTGCCAGAATGGATAGAATGGAAAGATTGATTCAGGAAATGGCAGAAACATTGAGGCAACAACAAGAGTGGCAACAGCAGTGGTAGCAACCACATCCTCCACCTCCTCCTCCGACACCTCCTGTGCCAGACTTACAGAATGATGACCGAATAATAGCTCTCACCAAGGAGTTTAAGAAAATGAAACCACCACAGTTCCATGGGGGATTGGATCCGTTGAAAGCAAAGCATGGGTCCTTGACATCGAAAAGCTATTTGAAGTGTTCCCTTGTTCGGAGACACAGAAAGTACTTCTAGCCACATTTATGCTAGAAGATGAAGCAAGGAGATGGTGGATGTTAATGTGTGAGAATCATAAGGATGTTGACTGGACCAAATTTTTGGAAATTTTGTATTATAAGTACTTCCCGCAATGTGTCCGGGATAGGAAAGTATCAGAGTTCATGGAATTAAAGCAAGACAGTATGACGGTGGTTGAGTATGAAGCCGAATTCACTGAATTGGCTAGGTTTGCACCACACGTGATTGATACTGATTATAAGAAAGCGAGGCATTTTGAAGGTGGGCTTCGAAGCGACATTTTAGAAAGGGTGAATGTCTTGAAGCTGGAAACCTATATTGGGGTGCTAGATCGGGCCATAATATCAGAAGCTAACATAGCTAGACAGGCTAAGTCAACAACTGACTAGAAAGGCAACAAAAGGCAAGGCTTCTTCTCAAAGAAGAAATTTTCAAAAAAGCAAAACACGGGCTCGTCAAGTACTTCGAATTCTTCTCGAGATACATCTCCTATGTGCAATATTTGTAGTAAAAGGCATCGTGGGGTTTGTTACCGTGTGTCAGGAGCCTGTTTTAAATGTGGTAAGCAAGGGCATATGGCCAGAGATTGTAACCAAAACAGTGGGAAGATAGCTGCTAGTTCCACTGCATCGATCCCAAAACCGGGAAATACTATGAGATCTACTACCACCGGAGATACCGCGAGGCAAGGGAGAGTTTTTGCGCTTGTTCCGGGCGATACACGGAATGCCAACGCAGTTGTCTCAGGTACTATTTCTATATGTAATCAGGATGCTTTTGTGTTAATTGACTTCGGATCAACACACTCTTTTGTGACATGTGCATTTGCATCTAGACTGAGTAGACCTTTAGAATTATTGCCATATCTGCTATGTGTATCTGCTCCATCCGGGGAATCTGTGTTGTGTGAATCTCTATATCGTTTTTGTGACATGCGTGTTGGGAATGCCATTTTTTATGTGGATTTGTTGCCCTTGAACTTTAGGCACTTTGATATAATTCTGGGCATGGATTGGTTAAGCAAATATTGTGCCATCATTGATTGTGTGACAAAACGGGTTGTGTTTAGACCACCAGAACAAGAAGAAATTGTGTTTGTGGGTAACGGGGTAGTGCCTCTACCTTATCTAATATCTGCAATGAAAGCATGTAAATTAATCAGGAAAGGGTGCCAGGGTTATTTGTGTTATGTGTTGTCTGAACAATCTGTGAATGTTGAATTGAGTAGTATCCCTATTGTTAGCGAATTTCCAGACGTGTTCCCAGATGAATTGCCAGGGGAATTGGTGGACAGGGAGATAGAGTTTACTATTGAAATTATGCCAGGCACCCAGCCCATCTCTAAAACTCCCTACAGAATGGCTACTCTTGAAATGAAAGAACTGAAAGAACAGTTACAAGACCTGCTTGACAAAGGGTTTATCTGACCTAGCACTTCGTCATGGGGTGCACCTGTGTTGTTTGTGAAAAAGAAAGATGGAACCTTACGTTTGTGTATCGACTATCGAGAGTTGAACAAGGTAACAATAAAGAACAAATATCCCCTACCTCGTATTGATGGCCTGTTGATCAGCTGCAGGGATCACAAGTGTTTTCCAAAATTGATTTGAGGTCTGGATACCACCAGTTGAAGGTAAAGGCAGAAGATATTGAGAAAACCGCATTCAGTACGAGGTATGGTCATTTTGAATTTCTTGTCATGCCATTTGAGGTGACTAATGCTCTGGCAGCGTTTATGGACTTAATGAATCGAATTTTCAAAACCTACCTTGATGAATTTGTTGTGGTTTTTATTGATGACATTTTGATATACTCCAAGAATAGACTTGAACATGAACATCATTTGAGAACTGTCTTGCAAATACTTAGGGAAAAGAAATTATTTGCTAAACTAAAGAAATGTGAGTTTTGGTTGGATGAAGATATTTTCTTAGGGCATGTTATCAACAGAGAGGGGATTTCAGTGGACCCACAGAAAATAGAGGCAACTGTGAATTGGCCCACACCGACAAATGTAACCGAGGTCCGCAGCTTTATGGGCCTAGCCAGGTATTACAGGAGGTTTGTGAAAAACTTTTCAAGGATAGTTGTACCTCTTACCCAGTTGGCAGGCAAGGGGCAACCATTTGAATGGAATGACGAAAGAGAATCTGCCTTTCATGAACTGAAAACGAGACTGACCACTGCACTAGTATTGACATTGCCCACAGGTACGGAAAATTTTGTAATTTTTAGTGATGTGTCTTATAAGGGTTTGAATTGTGTATTAATGCAGAACGGAAAGGTTATTGCTTACGCCTCCCGACAGTTGAGACCACATGAGAAGAACTACCCAACACATGATTTAGAATTGGCCACAGTTGTTTTTGCTTTGAAAATCTGGCGGCATTATTTGTATGGGGCAAAATGTGAAGTCTACACAGATCACAAAAGTCTGAAATACTTCTTTACACAGAAGGAGTTGAACATGCGACAGAGGACATGGCTTGAACTGATAAAGGACTATGATCTTGAAATCCAGTACCACCTCGGGAAAGCTAATACAGTTGCTGATGCCTTGAGCAGAAAATCGATGGGGAGTATGGCTTGTTTGCTTACTAAACGGAAAGAGATCTTGCAAGGTTTTGAGAAGTCTGAAATTGAAGTGGTATTGTGTGAACAGGACGGATTGATAGCCGCTATTTTAGCCGAACCGACAATCATTGATGAAATTAAACAGAAACAAAAAGAGGATGAATTCCTTAAGAAAGTGATTGATGAATTTGAGACAAGTCCGAAAGCAAAGTTCAGCATTGAAGGCGAAGTGTTGAGATTTCGAAACCGAATGTGTATTCCAGATATTCCGGAACTAAAGAAAAGGGTTTTAGATGAAGCCCACAAATTAGTGTTTGCTATGCATCCGGGTAACAATAAAATGTATCGAGATCTAAAACAAAGCTATTGGTGGCCTAAAATGAAGAAAGAGATTGCAGAATATATGTCCAAATGTCTTCAATGTCAGCAAGTTAAAGATGAACATCAGAAACCGGGCGGTCTACTTCAATCTCTCCCTATTCTTGAATGGAAGTGGGAACATGTGACTATGGACTTTGTTGTTGGTCTACCTCGAACTCCTCGAGGAATGGATTCTATTTGGGTCGTAGTTGATAGAATGACTAAGTCTGCACATTTTCTACCTGTTAGAACTACATTTGATGCTTATAGACTGGCTACTATATATGTTGATGAGATTGTTCGTTTACACGGAGTTCCAGTATCTGTTGTCTCGGATAGGGACCCGAAATTTGTGTCTAGATTGTGGAAAAGTTTGCAAAGGGCTATGGGGACAGAATTGAGGTTTAGTACCGCATTCCACCCACAGACAGACGGATAATCAGAACGGACAATACAGACTTTGGAGGATATGCTAAGGATGTGTGCCTTGGATTTTCAAGCGAGTTGGGAAGCCTATTTGCCACTTGCAAAGTTTGCATACAATAACAGCTTCCACTCCAGCATTGGTATGGCACCATACGAGGCTTTGTATGGTAGAAGGTATAGATCACCAATTTGTTGGACAGAAGTCGGGCATATAGCTTTACTTGGGCCTGAAATTGTGCAGGACACTTCTGAGAAGATTAAAACTATTTAGCAAAGGCTCAAAACAGCTCAGGACCGACAAAAGAATTATGCAGATGTCCGAAGAAGGCCTCTCGAGTATGAGGTTAGTGACCATGTGTTCATCCATGTGACTCCAATGAAAGGCCAAGCCAGGTTTGGAAAGAAGGGCAAGTTGTCGCCCTGTTACATTGGGCCGTTTCAAATTCTGGAAAGGCTCGGTCCAGTTGCTTATCGAGTTTCTTTGCCACCCGGATTCGAGCAAATCCATAATGTGTTTCATGTATCAATGTTGAGGGGTTATCTTCGAGACCCATTTCACGTGATTGATTATCACCGAGTAGCTTTTGATGAAAATATGGAGTACGCTGAATGGCCAGAACGAATCATTAACCGGCAAGTGAAACAATTGAGAATCAAGTCCTTCCCAATGGTGAAAGTGGAATGGAAGGAACAGTATGGGATGGATGCCACATGGGAAAAAGGGGATGAAACGCGACTACGCTACCCACATTTGTTTCCCAACGAAGGTAAAATAAGTTTGGAGGACCAAACTTCCTAAAGGGAGGGGAAGACTGTGATAACCCTAACCTGTAATTACGTATTACGCTAATCAATCTCTGTTATGAATGTGATTATGTGTTTGATATGATTTTGAGTACCATTTATATGAATATATGTGGTTTTGAATTTCTATCTGTTCACCGTAGGAAAATCTGTTTGACTTTCTGCTTTGCAATTTAAATTGAAGGCCCTATCGGCCACAGAAACCGAAATTGACTAAGCCTTTGTGATTAGCGTAATTTTTAGAGCCTACAGTGAAATTTAATTGAAAATTGATTCGGATCAAATTAAATAGATTAAATTGATGAGTTAATGCTCAATTAATTAATATTAAAACAAAGGGATTAGTGGGGCTATAAAAAGCACCATTACACACTCAATTACTCTCTTTTTAATTCATTTTGGTTGAATTTAGCTCTCCAGGAAGTGAGAGACCCGAATTTAGAGAGAGAGAGAGGGGAGACTATCTAAGGTTTGATCAAGGGGCTTGGAATCTTGAAGTTAAACTCAAGAATTAGCAATAGTTTGGGAAGATTGAGCTTCTAGGTGAGTAATTGGTTATGAATTCATAAGTTTAGTATTGTAATTTTGTGAATTCAAGGCTTGATGATGATCAAGAACATAACTTGAATTGAATTTGTTGAATTTGGAGCTTGTATAAACATGCATGTGCATAATTGTTGTAATTTTGTATGTTCAAGCATGAAGCATGTTGAATATGAAGAATTGAGCACCAAACTTTACGTGCATGGGTAATTTTGTGTGGTTTCATGAGAATGAACACCATTTGCATCATTTGAAATAGAAATGAAGTCAAAATTGGCATGCATGTTTGATTATTAAAGATATGGAGCTTATATGAGGTTTGAATGCATGAGCCATGATTATACAAAGGAATGTTGATTAATTTTGAAGAATTGGACCATAATTTTGAATGATTGGCCTCATGTTGCTTACATCCATATACTATATAATGTATTTGCATGTTTTGGACCGAAATTATGAGTTTTGGACCTTTGAAGGTCGAGTTGGAGCCTCAAGAACAATTCTAGATTTTCCACAATTTGGCATGTCCGCTCGAGCGGGGAAACCGCCGCTCGAGCGGGAAATACGAGCTCCCAGAAGTTTTACAGACATGGATATCCGCTCGAGTGAGGAGATTCACGCTCGAGCAGAGAGCCATGTAGTGAGACTTTCAGCTCAAGCGCCCGACCTCATGCTCGAGTGTAAAAATGAGGCAACCAGTAGTTTTGCAGACCTAATGGGTCCGCTCGAGCGGGAAACTCCACACTCGAGCAAGGACCCCTATTTCAGAAATTTTGTAAAGACGTTCTACATTTCGTTTTTCGTTCTCTTCCACTTCTAAAGCACTCTTAGGCATGCATTGAGCATTATGAATGAATTAAAAGGATAAGAAAGAAGCCTAAGAGGAATGTATGAGTTAAGAACGGACTGAATTGATTGTGACCCATAAGTGTTATGTAATGTGTAGGGTCGAGCTCTAGGGTGAATCCACCGGCAGATCACTGTGAGTAATATCTTAATAAAGATATCTGAAGTATGTTATTTGTCCAATTGCTTACTTCTATGTAAGTCTTATAAGTTCGTTAATTTGAATGGTGGACAAATGTTTGCTAAGCTAAATGAATGGGCCAGAGGCCAGTCTGACATGAATGATAGAACGAATGGGCGAAAGGCCAGTCTGACATGAATGAAAGAATGAATGGGCCAGAGGCCAGTCTGACATGAATGAAAGAATGAATGGGCCAGAGGCCAGGCTGACATGAATGAAAGAATGAATGGGCCAGAGGCCAGTCTGACATGAATGATAGAATGAATGGGCCAGAGGCCAGTCTGACATGAACGAAAGAATGAATGGGCCAGAGGCCAGTCTGACATGAATGATAGAATGAATGGGCCAAATGCCAGTCTGACATGAACGAAAGAATGAATAGGCCCGAGGCCAGTCTGACATGAATGATAGAATGAATGGGCCAAAGGCCAGTCTGATGTGAATGAAACATAAATGGGCGAAAGGCCATTTGACATGAATGGATTGTGCCCGAGGCCGTCTAATGTGTTTGGAACCGCAGTTACTTAACCTATATATATATATATATATGTACTAGATAGAAGTGTGAATTGGGCCCAAGGTCGTTTGGTGTATGTCGTTCTAAATACTCCTCTTGTATCTTCCTTATTTGATATTATTCATTGGGCTTTTGCTCACGCTCATTCATGTGTTTGTAGGTGAGCTAGGGGAGGTCCAAACCCAGCCTCAGTGAAGTTTGTGAGAAACAGTCAAGGTTTTGAAGAGTCAGCCCATACATCTCACACACGAGACTTGTTTTCGTCCTTTTGCTAGTTTGCTATATTTTGTCATGTTGGCGAGAACTTTGGTTTACGGTTATATATAGTTTTGATTGCCTGACTTAGACTTAAATGATCCTGTATGTACCGAACGCCGTGTTGTTACATATTCTGATGTGAGTTATTAACATGTATATGCATGGATTGTTATAATGTGCCATGTAAGCACAGCTCTGTGGACAAAAGTTTGAATTTGCTTCTGTTTGGCCCCTTTACTCTGATGAGTTATGTCTTGTTTGGTATAAGGCCGTAGGTAATCCCTTGATTACTCGCCGGTTATGTCCTTAGCCCATAGGGGCGGGTTCGGGTCATGACAGTATGTGACCTAGTTCAAGACATGCGCTAATTCAAGACATGAGATAAATCACGTATTCAAATAATGAAAATGAAATTAGCATTGGTTAGTATGATGAGCTGAACCCGAATGCATGTGAGACAAGTGGATACAAATTATGAAAAATGCTAAATAAACATGATGCTTCCATGCTACCATCATAAGCGGAGAAATAAAAGGGAGAAAGACACGGGGTTGGAAGATGTACACGCTTATTACAATTTTTTCCTCATACAGGAGGGTCCAAAAGAATGTCCAAGTGTCTGAATTAAACTAACGATTACAAAACCAATTGAATGAATTAAGCTAAGTGAACTACTTATTACAAATTCTAATAAATACCAAAGAAATGAACTAGCTATCTAAGTTAACTAGCTATAGCAAGCAATTAAGGAAAACAATAATAATTAATTACAACAATAATAATTACAACGAAGCTAATCATTAATAAATGAAAAGAAGTAATCTAAGAAACCATGAGATACAAGGATTGCATGCATAATGCCCAGAAGATGCTCTGTCTACCCAGATTGCTTTGCCTCACCTTCAACCACTGCCCTTTATTTTCTACAAAACACTTAGTTTACCAAGCATTTGGAGCCGGCCGACGCCAATGAGCTCCGACCGGACCAAAAGAGTATTGTCCGACACTAAATTTTATGCCAAAAAATGGTTTGTGATCTGAGGTGAGAACAGTGCAGACATAGCCTTTCTAGGCCTTGTTTGTCCTCTCTGCTCTTCTCTGTCATGGAAATTTTCAAGAGAAGAACGAAGTCATTACCAAGACCATCAATGAGCAAGTTGATTGCTTGATGATTTTAGACATGAGTTTGGATAAAAATTAATGAATGCAATGAACAATGACCCCCTCTCTCTTACCACGAAATGAGCTCAAAGAGGGAGGTAGAGACGCTTCAAGGTTCGTCAAATCATCATTGATTGATGAATGACAACCCTTGACACAATAGACTCTGCATAACGTCCGGCCGAACCCAAGCAATATAACTCATATTCTTTATGTTGGTTGGTTCATTTTAAGCGAAATTCATTAGTCTTTTCCATTCTTTAATCCATTTGTCCAAGGTGGTGATTACATCCACTAAATATAACGTCCATTAAATGAGAAGCATGTCAAGTGGGAAGTGATTCTCAACATGAAAGAGAGACCATGCCGTTGACGATGAATCTCCATAGAGATTAAGCCATTAAGCATAGATCCCTAGCTCATGTTTTGAACAACCATCAATTGGTTGAAACAACTCTCAAATGAAAGAAATGAAAGGTAAGTTGATTATTAAAACGAGGCTCTTAACATGGAAATTAAACAAAGGAAGGCCAAGAACAACATACAACAAGCTATATGTAGACACCTCATTTTTTACGGCCCTTCAAGACTTGGATATTCTGGCAGGTACATTCAATGATGAGTCTGATTGCTCGTCAAGTGCTCGAAGTCCTCAGCGAAATGCCATAGGTTTGAGCCTTCCAAACCCTGTATCCATTTTGTCTCCTTTTTGGACCATGTCTTGGTCTTTCTACCCTGCAGTTTTTGGTGGCCTGCTGGCCATCTATGAAGGCTGCCGGCCAGAGCTTTTGGTATGCTGGCCATTGATGTGCCTTGCCGGTCATCAGTGGTGCCTTTCAGCCATCGCTAATGGCCGGTCGGCCACCAGTATTTTCTCCACATATTTTGTGCCAGCTAGTTGCACAGATGCTTGCATCTGTCTACACGTGGAGGGCTGGATCTCCTTGTATAGAATTCATGTTTTCTACGTATAGGGGGGCCCTCTCTCATGTTTTAAGGTTGGAAGATTTAAGGCTCAAAATTTTCTCTCTCTCTCTCTCTCTCTCTCTCTCTCTCTCTTGCATTTCTCTACACCTTTGCCTACTTACACTAAGTGATCACCTTTGAGCTGAGGTTCTTTGAGGCCCTCTGGAGCTCTACAAGTTGTTTTTGGCTTGATTGGTTGCCTAGAATCACTCTGCTCTTCAAGAGGTACAATAATTGCTTTGTTAGCTTACTTTGTGTTCTTGTTTTCCTTTCTTTTCCTACTATTTTTGAGCCATTCTTGAGCTATAAAAACTCCATCAAAATGGGCTGAAATTTGTGGTGTGAATCCATTTTAAGGCAGGGGGTGGTTCACCCTTCTTTGTACTTTGCTTGTGAGGCTTCTCCACTAGTGTTTCCCATTTTTAAGCCATCCTTTTTTGGGCCTTTAACCACTGAATTTCAGACTATTTTCAGTGGCAAAAAACTTTCTTTGATGTCCAAAATTGGAGGGGTTAGCCTCCCCTCCTAGTGTCTTGTTTGCTAGCCTAGTTAACTCCATTTGTTAGCAAGATTTTTTAGCTTTTTATAGCTTTAGTCTAGCATGTTTTAGCCTCTAAAATAGCCTACTTTAGCTCTGTTTTGGGCTGGTTAGTTCATTTGAGTCTTGTTTTGCATGGTTGTAGTGTAATAGTCTTCATAAGTTGGTGTTTTAGGGTCTTAGACACCTCTTGTTTGAGTTGATAGCATCATTTTGCGTTGTTTTTCACTCCATTTCAGCACTATAAACTCTGCAATATCCCTCTTTGCTTCACTCTTTCATTTGCTTTTGAGAGTTGTTTCAAGCTTGGGATCGTTTAAGCTTGAGATTGAGGTCATGTTTAATGGTTTAATCCTCTTTGAGGGTTCATTATCAATGACATGATCTCTCTTTTGCCTTACATTATCCCTGGGTTGACACTTCTTTCAACTTATAGGACCCTCACGAATGGACAAATTGATTAAAGAATGATTTGGTAACTAAAATGTGTAAACAAAATTGGCAAGTAAAAGTGGCAAGATAAGCATTTCTTTGTGTTACATGGCATGTGTTGAAATCGGACCTTAATTTGAACACAAGGAAAATGGGACATTTCATACTCAAAAGTGTTGAAATGTGCCACTTTCCTAGGTCTCCATTGCCCTTGATCACGCATGATAGGGTGATGGTTCTTGAGTGTCTTGCTTTACATTTATTGAGCTTGCACACCTTGAAGCACAAGCCATCATGCAATGACTTTGCTTAGATTGGTGGTTTGTGGTTTAAGTTCACAATTCCTTGGATTTGTCCATGAAAAGGAGGGGTGAATTGTGCATATAATCCCGGGAAAAACCTTACTTTTGCTCTATTTGTACTCTGTTGCAGTATGGTGATCCAGTCCATCAATGGCCGGCAGGCCACCATCCATGGCCAGCAGTGCACTATTGATGGCCGGCAGGCCACTTTTTTCGCCAACAGAGGGCCGGCAGCATTTATCCATGGCTGGCAAGCCACTGATGTAAGCTTTAGTAGATTTTGTTAAGGTGGATCAAAAAGATTCTGGAAATGTTCAACTCTTCAAACAGAGGCTTCCGAGAGAAAAAATGAGGTCTTTTCGGGCAAAAACCGAGCATGTGCATCTTCCAGTCCCTAAGGCGGAGTAGTGGCAGTGTAGTTGAATATCATAATTGCTTAGTTTGTGTACATTTGTGTTGTAAATTAATTAATTAGTTTACTACTTAGTTAAAAATGTTGCAATAATTGGTAATTAGCCTAGCTAGCTATTCATTTGGTTTGTAATAATTAGTCTAATTAGCTTAATCAGATTAGCTTAATTAGCTTAGCCCTAATTAGTTGCTAGTTAGCTTAGCTTTATTCATTCGGACTCTCCTTCGCGAGAGCAAAATGTAATAATGTGCATCCAACCCCAAGTCTTTCTCCCTTTTACTTAATCTCTTTTGATTGTTAGATTAGGGACATGTTTCAATTAGCATACCTTATGCTTGCATCCATTCATTTTGTCTTGCATGCATTGAGGCTCGGCGCATCATTCAAACTGCATTGTTGTTTCAATACCTTATTTGAATACGTGTTTAACCGCATGTTTTCAAATCGAATCATACGCATATTAGTAGCCGAGCCTATTAATTGCGTTATTTGCATGTGTTGCATTAGACATTTAGCATAGTTAGGAATCATGCATTTTTTTTTTCTAACTTTGTCTTCTTAGAGTACTTGGTGAGTTTTATGCTTCAGCGTACTTGCATGAATGTGAATGTTGTCATGTCTAGCATGCTTACCATGTGTAGACACCCCATTTTTTGACCGACCTTAAGACTCAGACGTCAGTGATTGAGTGCTTGGTGATGGTGCATGTTGTGCTCATTCTGAGGTTTCGGAGTTTTGGTTGAGAGCCTTGCCTCCGGGCCTCGGAACTTTTTGTGCTTTGGCTCAGTTTGCGGACCAAGTCTTGTTTTCCCTTCCCGGAGGGAGGGAGTGGTCTTGTAGACCATCTCTCTGTGTTCGTAGACTACTTTTCGTGGTCGTAGGCCACTTTTCCCGTTTGGAGACTAATTTCTGATTTTTGGAGCCTTTGGCCGCGCGCCTTGTCTCGAGACCGCTTAACATTCTCCATTTGGCGTGGTTTTTGAACCACACCTTGTTACCTCTGCCTAGAGGAACACCGTGGTCCAGGAGACCACTTTTGTGGTTGCATGCCAGTTTTGATGCTCGTCAACTAGCTTTCGAGGCTTTTGGCCGCGTGTTTCGCCTCCCGATTTCTCGTCTTGCATCTGCTTTGGTTTGTTTCTGGTACAAACCTTGTTTTCCTTGTTTGGAAGGTGGTACAGGGTGGGAGACCAGTATTTCTCCTTGGAGACCACTTTTCCTTTTTCTAGCTAGTTTTCTTGTCAAATAACTGGCTTTCTTGGTCCTTGGACCATCTTTTCTGGTCGGCCACCACACCACCACCTTGAATTTAGTGTGTTGACCTCTCCCATCTATGGCCGACCAATTTTTGCTCTGGTTGACCACTTAAAGTGGTCGGCCGACCACTTAAACTAGCAGGTCGACCACTTCAAGTGGTCGGCTGTTTTTGACACCTTTTTGGAGACATTTTGGGACAGTTGGCACTGCTGAGAGCATTTGAGCCATCCTCCATACATGTGTATGGAGGGATGGCATTCAAGCTTAGTTTCTCCAAGAAGCTTTGGCTTTCCTCTTCTATAAGAGAGAGGCTCCTCTCCCTCCCTCCAGGCTCAGAAAATCTAAGGGAAGAGGATAGATATAGTGTTGTACCTATATTGCCTTGTTTGCTTCATTTTCATGCCTCAAAGTGTAGATTTGTCTTACTTTAACGCACAAACACACACTCAAACACCATTCTTTTGCTATTGAGGTGCTTAGGGGCTGATTTTGGTGTTCTTGGGTTGTCTTGAGCTTGAAAAACCTGTTGGAGTTGCAATTATAAAGAGGGTCTTCAAGGGTGAGCTTTTGACCTTTAAATCCCCCTTTCTTGCTTAAGCTTTTAGCCTACCTTTCATGCTGTTTTAAGCTTGACTTATAACTGATAAAAGTTCTTTTTTTGCATGCTTTTGATCTTTGTTTAAGATCACTTTTGTGTTTGGGGTTGTTTACCCCCTCATAGGCCTTATTTGGCCTTGTTTTTGAGCCTTTTTTGTGAGCTTCGGGACCACCTTGTTTTGGCCTTCTCACCACTAAAATCCAGAGGGATTTCAGTGGTGGGGATGGTGTTTTAAGGTCCTAAGAAGGGGAGGGCCATCCCCTCTCCTTGCATCTTCAATACATGCCTTAATATGCCTCATGTTTAAGCATCTTTACTAAGTGTATGTTGACCATATCTTAGCTTGTATTGTGGTTATTTACTGTGGCATACCACTATTTTTTCTTGCTTTGGTCACTCCATGCATGGTTAATACACTTGTACTGTAAATCACACAATCTAGTCTTGTATGCCTCATGTTTGAGCAAGTCTTTCTAGCTTGTTTTGGAGCCATCTCAGTGGGTTCTTGGTGCTGTTTTGACATGCCTTAGATCTGTTTTGGGTTGGTTTGGTTGGCTCTTGCATGCCTAATACACTTGTAGTGTAAATCCCTTAAACTAGCTTTGTATGCTTCATGAAGTAGCATGTCATTCTAGCTTGTTTTTTTTCCATTTCAGCATGTTTTTGGTGATTTTTTGCCATGTCATACCTTTGTTACGGTTTGGTTTGGTTAGCCTTTGCATGCTCCATGCACTTGTAGTGCAATCCCGTGAAATAGCCTAACATGCATCATGTTATAACATGTCATTTTAGCATGCTTTTGGCTTAGCTTAAAGAAGACTTTGTTCATGTTTTAGCATGTTTAAGATCTGATTTGTGTTGTATTGGTCATGCATGACTTGCTTTGTATAGCCTTGGTTTAATCTAGCTTGTTAGCTTTGTGTATTGAATCCTCTAGCATGCATTACTTGGCTTATTTCAATGATTTCGCATTCACTTGTTATGTGATTTCAGTCCATATTTCATGGCCATGCATTCACATTTGTTATTCATTCAATGCGTTGGAGGGTTTGCCCCTTTATGCCTTAACATGAACCGTTGCGTATGCCTTCATGCCATAGCTTGCGAGCCACCATTTCAATGGTTTTTTTTTTTTTTTTTTTTTTTTTTGGGTTATTATGCCATGATATAACTCTGATTTTTATTGCTTAAGTCATTCCATGCTTGGTCTTAATAGGTGTAGTGTAATCCACCTTATTTGCCTTGTATGTATCATGTATCATGTCCCTCATGCTAGCATGTTTTGGCCTCCTTCCATGCATGTTTTAGACTCATTTTAACATGTTCTAGGACTATTTTGGTTGCCTTGGTCACATGCTTCATGTTTTGTACACTTGTAGTACAAGTGCTCTTGCTTGCTTCAAGCTTTGAGCACCATTGCATGCTTCATTTGTGTTGTGTACATGATTTAGCATCATCTAACATGACATTTCAGAGCTTATAGCATGCTTCTGTTCCTACTTCATTCATGCTTTGAATGCCTCTAAGTATTGTCCATGTTTGCCTAGCTTATGGCTTAGCTCGTATGCTTGCATGCCTAGGCCTTTGGGCCCTTATCTTAGCATGTTTTGGTCCTTGTTTTGACCTACTTGAGCTCTATCCATGCTTAGTTCATGCATTTGTGTCATGTGTTGCATGCCTCCTTTGTGTTGCTCTTTGCTAGCTTTCATGCCTTAGGACCCTAGCATGCTTTACTGATGTTGTTTGAATGATTTGGCATCATTTCTTGCTTCATTTCAGTGCACTTGGTGTTGTTACACTTCCACTTCTGTCACTCATTGAGCGCTCTTGAGAGTTGTGCTCTTTGGCCTCTTTGATGGCCAATGCATTGTGCATGCATGCCTTGCTTTATGTGCCTTCATTACATCACCAATGACCACTGATTTGGGCATGATTGAGGTCTACCCTTTTGGTTTAAGTCCATTGAGTATACCATGTATATTACATTGAGCAAGCCATGCTTGGTATATTACATAAGTTGCCCTTGTTGCATTGCATTGTGCATGCCTGCATTACATTATGCTTAGAACCTTATGAATGCCTTGCATTGAGTATGCCATCTAGTTTTTAGTATTTAGCATTGTGTATGCTAGTTGTTACATGCTTTAGCATTGTGCATGCCATTAGCCTTGTTAGGTTTGTTCACATTGCATTGCATGTTTG